>JAIEZT010000107.1:21476788-21604575 GCA_019594935.1 Periophthalmus modestus | reverse complement strand
TTTGCGGCTAAAATACGATAAAAAGGAGGTTCTATGATTATGTGACCAACAAGTCAACACTGCACCAACTCCCTGGAGGCTTTGGAAACGCCTTTGTAAGTCACAGAACTTATTTGCTGTGAAGATTGGCAGCTCCATGTAAAATATAACCCACGGCGCCCATGGTATTTTCCAGTATAAGGTGAATAAGTAGAGCCCATTCCAGTTTGAGTGTTCAAGTAAAACAATAACATGTGCAGCCGCCGTGTGCAGTCCTACAGCCTCTGCTCAGGCCTCACCTCAGACGGACCTGAGGCCCGGGCTGATGGTTCCACAGGTGTCACTCTGTGGATGTCGTCTGCTGTAAGAGAAGACATGTTGATAAAAACTTACCAACCTAAAGTCGTCCAATCATCGAAAATAAAAACTAAAACACTTACTGTTGGCGACTTTGTGGTTTTGGGAGAGCTCTTTGGGGACGCAGCCTTTAGGTCTGACGGTTTCGAGGTCTGAGGCGGTGTTTCAGGTTCAGAGGCAGATTTTTCTGTGTCATTCTAATAAAAATAACAATTTCAAGGTTCCAGTGAAGGTTCGCACAGGCTCCATCACAACATAAAGACGTCATTTTAATCATTTACTTTGGAGGTGGACGACTCCGAGTTCCTCTGTCTGCGGCGTCTGTTCTGACGCCGTGGCTTCTGTCCCGGGCCGTCTGCGGCGTCGCCGTTGGCCTGCGGCGGCTCGGCCTCTGCCTGTTTGTTCTCTGGCTGCTCTTTGGGGTCCTGCTCCGAGTCCTTCCCGTCCTGAGGCGCAGGCTGCTCTGTGGGGGGCGCGTCCGCAGGCTGACGTGGTCTGAACGGCCTAAGATCAGGGAGCGCGAGTCATGTGGAGCAGTTTGAAAAGGACATTATGGAAACACACCTTCGATACGGGCGCCAGAACCTTCGTCTGGGTCGGTCCATTTGCTCGTCACCGTCAGTTACTCCGTTCTGCTCCACAGCTTCGCCCTAACACACACTTATTCAGTTTACCATTTACTTAGAAGCCAAACAAAAATAAGTAGAAATCATTTGAACCTCGTGACACTGCTTACATCCTGTGGCCTTGGTCTGCGAGGTCTTCTGCGGCGGGGAGGGGGTCTCCTGCCCTCGTCCCCTGTGCCCTCACCCTCGGTCCCGTCGGCGGATTTGGGCTGGTCCCCGGGACGAGGGCTACGGGGGAAGAACCGCCGCCGGAAGCGCCTTTTGTTTGGTGCATAGCGACTGCCTTTGACGGGTACGCCACCGGGACCGGTCACGTTGGCCGCTTCTGAGCCCTGCAACCAAAGCAAAATGTAAGAAAATGAAAAGTTATTGTTAAAAATGAGTTCTGATGTGGACAGTTCCCACCTTTGCTGCTTCGATAACGTCAAACTCCACCACCTCTCCATCTCCCACACTGCGGAGGAACTTTCTGGGATTGTTCTTCTTGATGGCGGTCTGGAGAGAGATTTAGGCTTTAGTAAAGAAATGAGTGAATGACATGGACGTGACTCCTGACCAACCTGATGCACAAACACATCCTCTTTGGTGTCATTCCTACAATGACAACAAGGAAAATCTATTACCACATATTAAATAACCATTAGTCCAGAGGAGTTTTACCTGTTTATAAATCCATAGCCATTTCGCACATTGAACCATTTGACGGTGCCTTGGACGAGTGTGGCTGGAACAGAAAAGTCCCAGTCAGAGTTTAACCCTCAGTGTCTTATCTAAGTGTGGGATAATGGCTTTGTCATATTGACCAGAAATGAGTCAAGCAGAAGCTGTCAATGATTAACTGTAACACTTTGAAACCAGGTCAGAGGCGGGTCTGAGCAGAAACACTCTGGAAGTCACAGACCTGAGGTCAAATGACATTAAAAACTCACTTTATAAAATCAATTAACTGACAAGTCTCAGTGACCTGTAATCACCTCCACCTGTGACTCCAGAACAGCTGATACTAACTCCATGTGCACATGCTCCAGTCACAGAGGAACTCCCTCAAATCAGGACTGTGTCATTTTTAAACCGGTCACATTCATCCACACTCAGAGGATTCAGAGTTAAACGCAGGAGCAGAGTCAGGGTCAGAGCACGTGTTTCACACCAGGCGCTACAGAAACGTCCCTCGACTCAGTAAAGACCGAGGAAAACAAAAGCGAAGCCTCCACAGATTTGTGTGGATTAAGAGCGTTTCTCCGCGTGTGCCCCTGTCACTCACCCAGGACTCTCCTCTCCGGCGGGGGCACGTCCTCCCCCGGAGCCGCGGGAGCCACAGGAGCCGCGGGAGCCGCGCTGTGCGCCTCGGCGTCGGTCATGCTCACAGTCTAACTACACTTTAACTCTCGTTTTCCCTCCCTTTGACTCTTCCCAGAAGTGCTCAGGACAGCGGCCTAAGGTTTTATCCCGGCATCCCCTGCGAGCGCCGGGGACAGGCCCGCCCTAATTGGCTCCGAGTCCAGAGGCTCCTGTGTGATTGGCCCAGGGCCTCAACAATCGAGAGGAAACACAGACAGGTGCAGCGCAGGTACGACAGGGGCGTGTCTCATTCAGGTGTAAGCCCCGCCCACAAAGATAGGGGCCAATAGGAAAAGGTGAACACAGACTAAAAGTGACCACAGAGTAAAAGTGAACAGAGAGTAAAAGTGACCACAGAGTAAAAGTGAACAGAGAGTAAAAGTGAACAGAGAGTAAAAGTGAACAGAGACTAAAAGTGAACAGAGAGTAAAAGTGAACAGAGAGTAAAAGTGACCACAGAGTAAAAGTGAACAGAGAGTAAAAGTGAACAGAGAGTAAAAGTGAACAGAGACTAAAAGTGAACAGAGACTAAAAGTGAACACAGATATTTTATTTGAGTGGGACACAGACTAATAAAAAAATAGAGTGGCAGCTGTTACTCAACCTACAACCAAACTGAAAGGTTTTTAATCCTAAAACACACTGTACAGATCTTTATTCAGATTTAACAGTTTCATGTCGCACTGTTGTAGGTGACGTAAACCAGTAGTAGATTTAAACGTGTATTAAGTAACGGACTCAATTTTTTTGAGCCTGCAGCCACCAGCCTGCAGCCACCAGCCTGCAGCCATCAGCCTGCAGCCACCAGCCTGCAGTCGTCTCCCTGCAGCCGCGTGCAGCCTCTGCAGACGGCTGCAGCCGGGTCTCCTACAGCCGTCTACAGCCGCGCGTTGCTCATCATTGACGTGAGGATGAAAAGTAGCATAATTTTAACACCGCCTTCAGTATAAAAGTTGTCTTCAAATTATAGGCTGCTTTTTGAGTTGTTTTACAGAAAAAATGGTCATATTTTGTGCTACATTTTGTACATTTACCATGAGTTTGTCTGGGCATAGTGGCCTATTAAAAATAGCCTATCCCCGGGTCTAACTCTAAGGTCTGTTATAAAGCTGCTGATGTTTGGGGCAGACAGCATCAGCTCAAACTGTAGGTTTGATCACAGCTCTGTGTTTTATTGTGGCAGTGCCAGGCGGAAGCGCGCAGTGCGGACAGTGGACAGTGTGGAGCTGATGAGACAGAGACGGTGGAGCGGGCCTCAGACACAGGCTGCACAACACAGCGGGGACTGGACTCTGGGCCTGTGGCTGACTCCAGCTGGTACCGCTGCACAGGGAGGAGAGGCGCAGAGGGACAGAGGCGCAGAGGGACAGAGGGACAGAGGCTGAATGAAAACACCAACATCCTCTTCACACGACCAGGCACAGCCCCAACTCAGCGACCCTTAAAGTCGGACACTGGGAGGAGAAAAGGAGCCCCAAGAGTGGAGCTAAGACCCTAACATCAGGGTAAGTGTGTCCTCATGAAGCGCACTCACGCACTGTCCAGACGCACAGTCCACACGCACAGGAGCCTGGAGATGGTTTCCATAGGCCCGGAGCCTGGTATAACGCACTGGACCAGCCCTGGACCTGTGCCACCGGCATGCTCCAATGTGCGCGCCCCAAATAGTCCCTGTCCAATTCTACATGCATAACTTAGCCTACATGCATATATAAATACATACATATATACATATGTAAATACATAAATATATAAATGCATAAATAGTCTAAAAGCAGCCGCTTGCAGTGCGCGTTCAGCCTTGGTGTATTAATAGGATGTAGGATGCAGAGGCTCGAGCTAAGGATAGAAAACCTTTAAAGTTCCATCTGATCTTTCCTGATGGCGCTAAACGCTTCGTCATTACAGCGTCCCCCTGCGGCGGAGTGAACGCCTTTTCACTGTTTCACTTTGTACTTTAGAAGAAAAGTGCTCCTTTGTCCACACAGATAAAAAAAACATATGAAACATGAATGAGTGTGTGATTGTGGCGGACCTTTGGGGCCTTGGCGCTGACGGTGCGCAACTGCGCATGGACCAGAGGAACCCTGCTGCGCATGCGCCACAACTTCTATGTAACTGTGGTCCATTTGAATATTATGTGAAATGATATTGAATATTGTAGAGACTACAGACCTACTGTCTCCTCGCTCTCAGACATCCTGTTTGATGCTTGTGCCGTTCAGTTTAACCTCATGTAGGATCTGACTCTGTGCAGCTATGGCAGATGCAGAGCTGGACTTTCAGACTGGTGATGCCGGGGCATCTGCCACTTATCCCATGCAGTGCTCTGCTCTGCGAAAGAATGGCTTTGTTGTGCTGAAAGGAAGACCATGCAAGATCGTTGAGATGTCTACCTCCAAAACCGGGAAGCACGGCCACGCCAAGGTCAGTAAGAGAAAAATGACAGTATAAAGGGTTTATTATTAATATTATTCATTATTAATTCAACTAAAAAGGTAGAAACCAGTATAAACACTTACAGAAAACATGTTTAAACACTTCACACAAAGTGAACAGGCCTTAATGTGATCTACAGGTGCATTTGGTTGGAATCGACATTTTCTCTGGGAAAAAATATGAAGATATCTGCCCCTCCACCCACAACATGGACGTCCCCCACATAAAGAGGATGGATTACCAGGTGAGACAAGTCTGTGTTTGTCAAGGCTTTAGAGGCAGTAGTGTTTTTAAAATATGAATCATTTTATTTATCAAAAAGCGAGTTACCAGATTTTGAACTTATTTAATTTTGTAGTTTGGTTCTAAAGCCACTTATCCAGTGAGAAACCAGAATTAGTTTCTTAGATCCTACAACTAAACCTTGGCAATAAACGGCTCTTTTGGGATGTTTCCTCGTTGACTGTGTTGCTATTTTTAAACCAGTAGGAGGCGCACATGTTAAAGCCTCTTCAAAAGAAAAAGATTAAGAACAGGTTGATAAGAATGTATATATCTGAGCGTCTCGGGGCCGTCTGGAGTGCAGACCCTTCACAGACTTAGGGTTAACACTGTAATATTCATGATCATTTTCAAGTTCTGATCATTTGACTTTTAATTTCAAATAATGCAACAGTATTTTCAACGTAAAGTTTGGGCAGCCTTGAAAGACGAGTCACAACTGTTCAAATCTGGCTCTGCAGAGGAATGTGCAGAGCTGCCAAAGTGAAACACAGACTGAGCAGATCAGATTCTTGGTCCTAGTGCCTCCAAACTCACAATGTGAAGAATCTATGTGCAGGCAGCAGCCACTTCTTCTGTGAAACTGCAGACAGGCCCGAGTCTACAGGGGGCGCAAAAGAGTCTGCTTCAACCACAGACTGTATAAGGAAGTGGACTGAGTGAGTGTGACGTCACCACAGCTTCAGCTCCAAATGAAGCTCATCGAGGCTGGAGCAGGTATAGCAGCTAATTTGGAGCAGAGTTCCAACCGCGAGTATCATAGCAACCAAAGAGCCAATCAGGAGCGAGGCTGTTGAAGGTAACACACCTTCAACGTTTTCACTAAAACCTGTTGCTAATTGCTAGCGGGAGCGACCCCAGGGAAAGAAGGACCTGATGTGTCTGTTATTAATGTTCATATGTTGATTTACAGACACAGACGTGAAATAAAAACCCCAGGATCATGTCGAGGGTTAATACGAACATTTAAGACCAAAATGACGAGTCTGACAGCAGCAGGTACAGACAGTTTTTACACAGAAAGTGATTTGGAGCCAGAGTCGATGGAGCCGGAAGTGCGCCCATGATCACTTCCTGTTTTGAGCGCAGCGGCTAACAGGTTATGTGCATTTATATGAACAGTCTGTGGCTTCAACCTCAGTTTAGGTTTGTCTTTGCACCTTTTAAAACTCTGTCAGTTTGGTCTGCACTCGGGTCAGAGCGTAGAACTACGAGTTCAGAAAATAACAAAAATATTACAGTAAAACATGTTTCTTCTTTGTCTTTTTTGCTTTCACAGTTGATTGGGATCCAAGATGGCTACCTCTCTCTGCTCCAGGACAGTGGTGAGGTGAGAGAGGACCTGAAGATCCCAGAGGGAGATTTGGGCAAAGAGATCGAGAGCAAGAACGAGGCTGGAGAAGAAATCCTGGTCAGTAACAGCTTCAAAAAACAGACTTTACACTGGCACAGGGGTCGATACGGCAGGTTTTAGGTTTGAGGCTTCATTTATTTGCCTCCTTCATGGACTGTATGAAGAAGTGGACTGAGTGAGTGTGACGTCACCCACAGCGTTCAATACCAGGATCATGTAGAGCAGGTTAACACAAACATTTCGTAAAACTGGATGTGCACAATCATCCATGTTGTTTGTAAATGTCATGGACTGAGGCACGAACGACTTTTTATGCCTGTTATTTTTGCATAAAGGAACTCTATATCTCCTCAGTTTCCAAACAGCTGACTGCTCCATACCTCAGCACAGACACATTGCACTATATTCACATTATTCCAGAAGTTGCTGCGGGCGGCGCCATCGTCATTCGGGTTCGGGGTTTAATGTGCATGTGGCTGATCTTGACTGTAACTAAATTCTAAAGGGACAGAGCCGTTTTAAAACCTCCAGAAATGATCAGGACTCTCTTAACCAGAGCCACCACAAAGAAAGAGCAGTTTAGAAACATTTAGAGGCGAAAGTGGGCGGGGCTGAATGTAATCAACAGACGGTCAGCAGAATATTTTGGCTCTTAATCTACTAAGAAAGTACAGACGGTATTGACATAAATACCTCAATATTATTTTTACATTTTTCTGATAATGATAATATTTTAAATCCAATAGAAATGTGCTGAAATATGTCTTTAAAAGTATTTGAGGTTTAAGAATCAGACAAATGTGAAACAGCAAAGCTGCAGAAACTTCACTTTATCACCTTCATGGAAGTTTACATCACACGTTTTTCCTCAATTTTCAATTAGTTTTGCAGAATTTTTATTACAAAACTAAACTCAATATTTAAATTTGGCAAATCTTCAAAACAACAGTCACAATGTCATGTTTTTTAAATGTCCAAGAGAGATTGATTTTCCATAATGATTGAAATTCAGTTTGGTCCCGTCTGAATGAGCCAGTGACCTCGACTGGCCCCGCCCACTTTTGCCGTAAACGCGCCTGTGCTTTCTTTGTGGTGGTATTTCTGGGTTAAACAGGAATCACATTCATTTTAATGGAGAGTTTGAGAAAAGTTCTGCCTCTAAAATCTCATCTAAAGTCTCTGGAGGCTTTAAAACGTCTCTATAGAACATATATATAACATCCAGATCAGCAGCTCCGTGTAAAATAATACAACCAGAACGACCAGAATGAGGTGGATAAAAGCCAAATATATGAGCTCAGAGTGAACCAGAATGTGCCGTGTTACTTTGTTTTCTAAATATCAAATATGTGTTGAAATAGAGTCGAGCTGTGGCCCCTGAGTCGATTCCTCTGTCAGTGACGTGTCTGTCGACTCATTATGTCGTTTAGACTGTTGGGGTTTTTATGAGAACAGCAGCAACAACATGTCATCAGCTGAAGATTTGAAGTGAATCACATTGTTTCATACAGTTTCCTGGAGCATGTTTCTGCACATTTCTTTTGACATTGAACTCCTGTGTAGCTGTCGTCCTGTCAGATCAGTTATGTCATCGTTTAGAGAGTTTTGGCCCCGCCCCCTTTTAGTCAATTTAATCGATCGGTCCAAACAGTCACAGTCATGTCTCTTATTTTCAGATCTCTGTTCTTAATGCCATGGATGAAGAAGCTGCAGTCGGCATCAAAGCCCTGGGTAAATAAGACCCACAGGTAAAAACTGCAGCTGAAGCCACGTGTCTGCGTCTGCGTATATGTCTGGGTCTGCATATATGTCTGCGTCTGCGTATATGTCTGCGTATATGTCTGCGTCGGCGTATATGTCTGCATATATGTCTGCGTATATGTCTGCGTCGGCGTATATGTCTGCGTATATGTCTGCGTATCTGTCTGTGTCTGTGTCGGCGTCTGCGTCTGCTTCAGTGGTGGAACGTACCAAACTAAAAGTAGTAAAGTATTGAACTTAAGTATACATTTTAAGTATCTGTACTTTTACTTGAGTACATTTGAGAGCAATATCTGTACTTTTTCACCACTACATTTATGAACAGGATTGAAAAGTAAAAATATTTTTATTATTGTGTGAGACCTGCTAAAAAGGATAGAAGGATAGAAAAATATTGATTCAGTTGTTTATGTTGAGCAAAATTCAGCTTAAATTTTTATCGAAATCACCATATTTGAAGCTTTATAAGACTCAAAATCTGTGTGAAATACTTTTACTTTTTACTCTTAAAAAAGTACATTTTTAAACAAGTACTTAAATACTTTTACTTAAGTCGATTTTTTCATGTGATACTTTTAATTGAGTATTTTTTGTTGTGGTATCTGTACTTTGACTTAAATAACAGCATTGAGTACTTCTTCCACTGCTGGTCTGTGTGTTTGGGGTTTGGGCGTCGCACCAGGGGCAGCATGAGTCGTCCCATTGCACTCTGTGATGTCATCCCTTGCACTCTGTGATGTCATCCCTTGCACTCTGTGATGTCATCCCTTGCACTCTGTGATGTCACGTGAAGCAGGGGGAAGGCAGCTTTGAACAGACGAGGTTATTATTTACCTCAATTAAACTGCACATTTTTTTACCATCAGTCGAAAGTTTGGACTCTTTTTTTTTTTTTTTTTTTTTTTTTTTTTTAATTTTTACTACTTTCTACATTTTATATAAACACAGATCACATCAGATACATGAAGTAACATGGAATAAAAGTGAAATAACTGAATATCACGACTACTGAATTTTTTTTTTTACATTTATGTTCAAATCCTCAAAGTTTCTCCCCTTTACTTTGTCAAAAAATATTAAGTCGAGTTATTTAACATTTTTTCTTTACTACATAATTCCATATATCTTATGTCATATATTTGATGTGTTTATATAAAATGTATAAAGTAGTAAAAATAATAATGAAAATGTAGTGTATGTTTAAACACTACTGAAAAGTTTGGACACAATCCTCATTCAGTGTTTTTTTCCAGATATTTTTTGACAAAGCAAAGGCTGCTTTGAGGATCTGAATATAAAATATATTTTGAAAACATGTAGTATTTAGTAGTTATTTAATATTTTGAATGAGAGTCCAAACGTTTGACTGACAGTACAGTTCTTTAAATATGTGTTTTATGAAGTTTTACTGGGACAAATGTCATGATCTTATGTCAAATCATGTTTGTTTTTTTTGTCTCAATGCCTTTTATTTTCTTGTTTGAATATATTTTAAAATGGAGGTGTGTGTAAAGCCGTGTGTCTGTGGACTTGCCGACCCTTAATATTCTATAACGGTATCGCCTGCATGTGTTTGTTTTGGGGTTGGCCGTTAGATTTTTTTAATATAAAAGGGTTGATTTGAGTAGAAGTATTTTATTTTATTTTTTACCCTGTTCTGTTCATTTAAGATGTTTTTTGTAGTTGTGACTGGTCATAACTATTTGAACTTTTTAAGACTACAAACTGGGTTGTAAAATGCCCGTATTAAAGCTTTAATCCGAGTGCAGTATTTGGTCCAGTCTTTTTCCTGTTTTCCCTTTTCTCTAAACTGCCAAATCTTCCGTTTGAATTCTGTTTCAGGGACAAACCCGATGCACTGGACCTGGGGCAAAGGAGGGGACTCATCTAAAGATATCTTCCCTCTTTTTCTCTTTTGTCTGTTTTTCATACTATTCCCCCTCTCCTGACCTGATTTTTACTTTAAATTAGAGATTATTTAATTATTCAGTAAGATAACTATGGCGTGAATGAAAAGTAACTACTCACTATAAGAAACTCAAGGTGTATAATAATAATATTACATAGAAAAACAAGACTCCTGCCTGATTTAACAAGGGCTTCAAAACCACCTCCAGTTTTCTGTTCAGTTTGTGTAATACTGTACTGTAAAAGTCAGACTGCCTGGTAAAGTCAGACTGAAAGCCCCTGAGAGGAGTCATGGCGGGCCTCCGGGACACACATCTCTCTGTTGTGCTTGTGCTACTTTCATTAAACCGAGCTCACTAAGGCTGGACACTAAGGTTTTGTTTTGGGCGGCTTCAGTGTGAATAAATCATGTTTTAAGATTCACCTTTCGTCAGATTCGATGATAGAACTGTGAACCAGCCCTTTAGAAACTGAGGTGTGTTGTTGTCGTTTGGTATCACTTCTATTTGTTCAAAGACCAAACTGTTCAAAATCTCAATGAATAAACAAAAGAAATAAACAATAAAACTGTTAAAGGCGGCATCTTTTTTCTTTAATATCATAAACGCTTTAAAAACAACAGATTTTAATCTTTATGGCTAAATGTATTTTAAAGTAAGTCAATGTTTGTTGTAGTTTCAGTCAGTATTTCTGCTGTATCCTCGTTGGTTTGTAGGTTACATGTTTTAGTCCTTCTATCACTGAACAGGACCGATCAATCGATAGAACGCTGGTCGTTAATCAATAAAATCATTATCTGGTACAAAGAGTCGTGTCCATGCAGCGCAGCTCTGTACAGAATATTTACAAAACTAAAACAGTGGCTTTACATTGCAGTTGAGATTAAAAGCACTTTACAAACTGAATCATAATTCTGAAGTTAAAACTTTTTTACAAGAGTACGTAGCATGATTAACCAACTAATTTAACTCTACAACGAATAAGCTCAAATGACAAAGTCTAAAGAGGAGAAGGTTTAAAAGTCGACCATAATTCCTTTGAGTGTTGAAGGATTCTGTTGAGTCGGTGAAGTCACTTTCCGTGGTGGTAAAACCTCTGGCCGCTCTGACTGTGAGGGAGGAAGCCGTGACGAGGAGCACCCTGCGGAGAGCTCTGGAACTGAGCCTGAACGAAAGAACAAGACAGACACCAAAGACGAGATTAAACGTGGGACCTGACAGTGTTTAACAAAGTGAAACGGCGACGGGAACATCTGCGTGGACACACTGATGATGTAATATTAACACTGATGAAAGAGTAAGTAATTAAAGATCTAAAACTATGAAGTGTCTGGCTTTATATGACATTAAACGAAAACAGACTACAACAAACTCTTGGCCAAAACAAAAAATTGAGACTGACAAAATGAACTTGATTTAAGCTAAAACTGCAGAGACTTAAGATCATTTTGTCATGTTCAAACATTAAACATCAAACAGTTACACGCTGACCTTAGCCGTGGGAATCTGAACTCCCATCGACGGTGTGGGCAGCAGGCCGGGAGCTGAAGGATGCATAGCCGGGGGGTGCATGGGTCTCAAAGCGCCCTGACAAAACAAGACACATATTAAGTAATGAACATAAACTTTAAAGTTGCAGTTTTATCGATCTATAAGCTGTGTCCCACCAAAGTGGGGTAGCCTAGACAGGGCACACACTCCCGTTCCCCTCCCTCCTTCCCCTCCCCAAACCCTCCCTCCTCGTGTTTAAGGACTGATCTAGACCACACCACACTGCACCAGGGTCACAGCCCAGTGTGGCACTTCCACAGCAGGGCCTCAGCCGAAGCTGGTTTCCCCTGCAGCTTCATATCAAGAACAGTCCTCTACCACACCCATCCTTTCATTCATACACAAACTCTCTCCATTCATCCCTGTCCTGAGCCTCTCTCCCTGCACCACAGTCATCCCTCTTGCATTCAACGTCTTCTTACACCCTCTGTCCATCCCATTCACGGTCTTCCTCTCATTCTCACTCCACTCACATCAGATTCATACACCTTTTTCACCAACCGCTCCCTTTCCATTCTCTCAACACGTCCAAACCATCCCGATGCCTTTTGCTCTGCTCTATCAGCCTACTCTCGCAACACACCAGTTCTCTCTCGGATTTCTTCATTTCTCACATGATCCATGCGCGTCACACCACACATACTCCTCAGACATCTCAACGACATTCAGCTTCCTCTTCTCCGCAACTTTCAAACTCCATGTTTCAGCCCCATACAATGCAGCAGGCACCACCAGCCCCTCATACAGTCTCCTTTTCGCCTCCATTCCCAGTGACCTACATTCAAACACTCTCTTCATTCCCCCCCATATCTTTCGTACGTCATTCATTCTAAACTCTACCTCACCCCCTATTCCACCATCCACACCAACATGTGACCCCAAATACTGAAAACGCTCTACCTCTTCCAACAACTCCCCATTTAATGCCACATTCAACCTACGTTCATCCTTTGACCTCGTGCACCTCATCACCTTACTCTTATTCACATTCACTCTCAACTTCCTTCTGTCGCACACCCAAACAAACTCCTCAACCAAACGTGCCAGGCTCTCCTCTGAATCAGCCACTAGTGCAGTATCATCTGCAAACAACTCATTCATACTCCATTCGCTGCCATCAACATTCACCACACTCACACCCTGACCTGACACTCTTGCATTCACCTCTTTTACCACACCATCCATATACACATTAAACAACCACAGAGACATCACACATCCCCGACGCAAACCAACCCTCACAGGAAACCACTTGCTCATGCTATTTCCCACTCTCACACACTCTACTGTTTCTATAAAAACTCTTCACACCTTCCAACAATCTACCATCGATACAAACTCAACACAACCCACAACGCCTCTCTATCAATCCTATCATACGCCTTCTCTAAATCCATAAACGCCCAAAACACCTCCCTCCCCTTAGCCAAATACTTTTCACACACCTGTCTCACAGCAAACACCTGGTCCACACATCCTCTACCTCTCCTGAAACCACACTGCTCTTCACCAATCATACACTCAGTCCCCTCTACTACCCTATTACTCAACACTCTCCCACACCTACAACACTCAACAGACTAATACCCCTATAACTACAACATTCATAATTATCACCCTTGCCCTTGTACAGTGGAACCACACAGTCACGCGGCACCTGCCACTTACAAAACACACATTCAATAATCTCATACACCACTTAATCACACTCGCTCCACCACACCTCAAACATTCCACAGTACATCCATCCACACCTGCAGCCTTTCCTGCTTTCAACTTTCCCACAGCTTGCTCAACTTCCTCTCTCGTAATCAACGCTTCATTCAACTCTCCCAATACATTCAATCTGCTTTCCCTTCCATCCGTCACAATCACAGCATCCCTGTCTTCCTCCACATTCAACAGCCTCTCGAAATACTCCGCCCACCTCTTCCTTACTGCATTCCCCTCATTCAGCATCCTTCCATCCTCTGTTTTCACTTTCTCTGCCCTCCCAGACACTCCCTTTCGCACTCTTTTCACCTCCTTCCAAAACATTTTCTTGTTCTCCCGAAAATTGCCAGTTTTCGGGAGAATTGGCAGTTTTATGATGATAGTAAAAGAAAAAAAAATTCTTATCTTTCAACTGGATAAAAAAAGCTCGCTTGTACAAAATAGGTAAATTTGCAGCTTTCTGGTCAAAAACGTCTACATCTAAGTGTGTGCTGCCTACAGTTTTCCTCTGCGATCAGTAGTTGGTGACATCACACAAGACTGTCCTGATCACAGCCAGGTTTTTCTGATTATAAACCCCTGGCCCCCTCCTCACTCTTCCCTTTACTCCTCCAGACCCGAGGGATCACTCAGACAGTCTTACGATGAATAAACTTGTTTTCAGTTTTGACAAAGTTACTCACTGCGTCTGTAAATCCAGACTGTTGATTTGCATGTTCCAACTGCTTTTGGAGCGGGATACCAGCCCCGGGCATGTACCCTGTTCAGAAAAAAGCAACGTTTACACAAAAATATAAACGTAGATGTAACTGACGAGAGGAAAACACAACACACCAGACTGAGAGGTGAAATGGCTGTGGACTGGATACGCCGCCTGCTGGTGAGGGAGGTACTGCATCGCCTGGAACGCAGATGCTCCTAAAATGAAAAAACACACTTTTATACATACACCTGCTACTGTTTTTAATGTTTTTCTGCTTGTATTGTATTTAAAAAGAGCCCAAAGTGCTCTCATTGGGTTCCCCTGTATAAATAAAGATAAATAAATGTAACGGGGATTATCTTTGTTGGCGATTCTCACGATTATATAACAAGTCCCATGAATTATTATTGTGGACCTTTTTAACACAATAAACATTATTAATATTTAGTGTCCCATCCCTCCTCACACACAGAGTCACCCTTGGTCATTTGTACCTCTTATCTGAGAGCTGCTCGCGAAGCTGACCGGCACAGAAGGTCCAGGGGCGTAGCTGGAGGGATGCTGAGCTTGTGCCACACCATAAGACTCGTGTACACTCTGACCGCCGCTGAACTGGCTGTGCTCCGCTGAACCAGAGCTGAACCCTGGGGTCTGGTAATGACGACCCTGAACATAACGACAGAATTTCACTTACACTCAAACGTAAAATCCTTCAAATACTGTGCCACGTATTTAAAGAGCCGTGACTGACCGGGATGACAGTGGCGGGGAACAGCTGCTTGCTCCGTTCTCCGAGTAAAGGTCCAGGTCGACTGTGAGTGACAGGGCTGCCTACAACAATATCACAGCTGAATTTGAAAACCGAATTCTGAGATTAAATTGTGAAATCAAAAAAGATAGAAGAATCCTGACCTTGAATGCTCAGGAGGTGCTGTCCTGCGTGCATGGGCAGACTCTGCTGGTAGCTCGCTGAAGTCAGTGTCGTGATGTCACTGATGAGATAAAACAAATGGGTTGAAGTATAAATCACAAACATCACTGTAATCGGCACATGGACTTACTCAGACTCATGGTCCATTTTAAAACAATACAAACAATAAACATTTGTGTTTTATAAAGAGCCACACCAGTGTCTCCACATCCAGGACTGAAGCTTATATTTGTGAGTTACATTATTATTTCATTGTTTGACTTATTCAGCTGCAAATAAAACTGTTCATTACAGTTCTTAGTACAGCAGAGAGGACAGCATTTGTAAATAACAAACAAGGTTGGTTTGTGTCTTGTTGGGAAAAGTGGGATCAATAAAAGTAATTAACATGAAACATAACATAATATGAAATGATGGGAATGTGCCCTAAGAAGGAGAAACACTACAGAGAAGTGTGTACATATATTTGTATATGTTTAAATTTGTTTCTGAGTAGACTCTGCAAACCAGACTGTCAGAGGAGAGGCACTTGACTGTAAGGTTTTAAGAGGACTTTACATGTTAAAATTCATTCAAGTAAATAAAAAAACAAACAAAAAAAAAAAAAACATAAGTAAAACAAAAAAAGCGTTCACTCGGTCGCACTAGAAAATTGTGGCCTCATCAAAAGCACCTGTAAACAGCACCCACAAAAAGCACCCGTACCCGACACCATTAAAAGCCCCCTGCAGCTTTTGCACACTGGCTTTATTGTAATGAGTCTTGAGTCTAGCGGACACTGAGTACAATGTGATTAAAACATTATGAACTTTACATTATCAGAAAAAGAGCCAAACTCAGACTGACCTCTGCTCCTTCCTGCGCCTCTTCTCTTCTTCATGAAGCACTTTCTTGAGCTGTAAAAAGAGTTGATGTTTTTCTTCCTGAAGCCCCTGGAGTTTTTCTCCCATTTTCATAACCTGTTGAGCATTAAATATAAAGTGAACAGTTACAGTAATGTCTCTTAATGTTCAACATCTTTCAGGAAAGGCAAGTCACAAAGTCACAATAATCACTATACAGACTTATGGTTCAGTATATGAAACCTGGAACTACATTTTTGGGCTCAATATTTATCTTTCTCTCCCTTTATTTATTTATTTATTTTTTACAATGTTGTAGATTTAGAATAGTTTCTGTGATTTAAATCTGCTCTTGGGTTTTGTGTCAGTGGCATAAATTGGTTTCAATATTATCATTTATGATCAATATGTCGAACTTCACAGGCTTAACACAAAGTCATTCAAACTGCTTTACAGAATAAGAAAGACATTCAAATCACAATCCAAACAACTCAAATTGTACCTGTTCTTTTGTTTCTTCCAGAGACATTCTTTCCTCGATTTCTTTTGTCCGTTTCCTCTCTTCCTCCTCCTTCATTTTCTGTTCCATCATTTTATCCACCTCTTCCTCTTCTAAAAACATTAAACAGATCATATATGATCAGATTGTGTCTGTGTGACAGATGATTTCATGTATAAGCTGCTCGTGCCTTGTCTCTTGCGCTCCCTCTCCCTCATGATGTGTTTGTGGAGGGCTCTGGCCATGGCGTTGGACAGTTTGGGTCTCTCCAGCAGAGCAGGCATGGTCACGGGCAGCGGAGGGGCCAGCTGCCGAGAACACAACGAGTTACAGAGGTAAACTAAACAGAATCACAGAATATCCACAGCCCAATCAGGACAATCCACATTCAGAGCTGTCACAGAGCTGGAGACAGAGGTGGAGACAGGGCTGGAGACAGGGCTGGAGACAGGGCTGGAGACAGAGCTGGAGACAGGGCTGGAGACAGAGCTGGAGACAGAGCTGGAGACAGGGATGGAAACAGAGCTGGAGACAGGGCTGTTAACGGCTTAAACACTGCGGCTATGTGGCTAACATTAGCATTAGCGAGAGGGAAGAAGGAATAACACTATAGTTACTCTGTTGTAAATGTGGCATCAGTCAGTTTGATTTTGTTAACTTAAAAATAGTCTCCGTGGTGTTTGGAGCTGTTAAAATACAGTTTTATAATAAATCAGTCCCTGGGCGCAGTAGCTCTTTAGCTCCCGGACACAACGCCATCATCATTGAGCTTTTTACTGGAACAAATATGGTTCAATTCTTACTTTTGATGCTTTCTAAGTCGCTTTCAAAGAATATAACCGACTTGCGGTGGCAACTGGCGTGATTAAGCAAAGATACGTGAACTATAAACACTAAAACTTCGCCCACAAAAATAAAAACAAACGGAAATGTTTCTTCCGGTGATTGGTACGTCACTTCCTGTAGCGCAGAAGACGAGTGTTGCATTGTGGGAATTGTAGTTCTGTAAAACAAAGTCTCCTATCAGAATGACTGTAATATTTGAATTGCATTATATTTATATTTCATACGTTTGTATCTAATGTACTTTATATTAAATGAAATTAAAGGTGGAACTAACGTAGTGACGTGATTAACTCAAAAAGAGAATTTAAATATGTCTGACTGTTTCTTGATGAAATTGAAGCTCCACAGGAAATAATGATAAATCGGTGCATTTTATATCGTTTTATTGTATGTTCATGAGTGAAGAAAGAGCCAGTAATGCAGCAGTATACAGAATATTATTTTTTTTCTTTAAAAAAACAAAACATAAAACATACAAAAGAAAATTGCACTCAGCTTTACAATACCTATAGAAAGTAAGCCATCTAAAATCAACAATAATAATTATCATAGCATCAACATATTTACCACTGATAGCAGAAGATGACCATTTAGTCTGAATTCTATTACACTCCATTGAAAGTTCAGTTAGGGTAGCATTATATGATGTTCATTATATGATATTATTTCATTATTTCAGTGGTAGATAGAACATGTTCGGATCACTTTTCTTTTCCAACACTTCTTTTCAGAATCAAACTGCTGCAAGACAGGGATTCGTATTCTGTCAGACTCTAAAATGCCTTAAAATGGCGAATACAAGGAATTACTCACCCTCAACCAACTCTTACTACTTTTCCCAAGCCAGAAACACAACTATAATTAAGACATTTTAACCATCGTATAACTAAATGTCTCTGGTGTTATCAAGTACGATTATCTATGACATAAGAACTGGCCATGAGACCACCTGACCCAGTCACAATAGAAGAGAAAAATGGAGAAAAATACAATTCAGACTCTACAAAGATTTTGAATGTTTAGAAGAATAATGTATGGGTGGTGAAAGTGCATTTGACCCACTTCCTCTGGGAACTTCAGGCTGCTGAGCTGAATTTAATATTTAAATGAATAGTGTAGGTCAGGGAGGGGCAAAAGGGGGGTGGTGGTGGGATCAGATTTCCCTTTGGCTGTTCCCATACACACTCTCATCACTGTAGGCAATGTAGAGGAAAAAGTCCTCTTCATGATGCTCCTGTAAAGACAATTACACAGGTTAACAAAGGTGTTCAGTGGATTGAGGACTGGACATTTGTTAAAACTAATGGGATTAAAACCTGGTACAACAGTCCCATGGTTGCTGAGGTTGGTGGAATGACATTGTTTACAAAGAAGAAGAGGGCATCCTCCGCCCGCAAGTGGATTCTTTTCCGGATAAGGAAGTAAAACTGGCCCACTGAAAAATTAAAAAGGTACAGGAATCATTTATAAAGTTACGTTAGAACAGCAAAAATCTGATGGTAACCGACATCGCACAGGCAGCTGGATGGTTATCTTAGCTATAATTTAGCACATCTATTATTATACATCTATTATACTGCCCCAATCAAATAAAATGTATATATTCAAGTCTACATTTACCTGTCAAGTCCGAAGGAACAAGATATTTTTTCTTGTCCAGATCTCCTATTCTGGCTTTGGGGGCTTTCTCCACAATTACCTTTGAAAAACAAACAAGTTACATGTAATAATAAGTAATAATATTCAGGTTACAATGTACAGAAAAATGATTTGTCAACGTTTACATAAAAGAATCAAGTATAAAATGTTGTTACAGTAATAGAAATAGTTGGTGGTTTGTAATTAAAATGGAACAGCTACAGTAAAAACACCTGGTTAAAGGAAAAAAGAAACAGAAACTACTTTTACTGGATTTTTTTAGCGGGTGGTTTTCCAATCGACTGCATCACTAGAGAAACACATGATTCTGACTGATACTGAGTCTTAAGGGCGCAGTGCATTTTGTCCAAGCGCAGTGGACTATGGACAAATAGAGACGAGGCGTAGGACGTAAACAGAATCCTACACCTACTATTTTAAGGCAGTGCTCTGAGGATTTCAACACAGCCCAACTTCCCAATTCCTATTAAAGTGTACGCGGTTTACACGCCCAACACTGAATCCGTGATCAAAATATAACACAGAATAAAACTGTAAACATGAGGCTGACGTAGAAAGACAGAAAATTAAAAAAAAATACCTCGACGAATAACCTGTGTGCTAGCTCTGTTAGCATACGGAGCTACTGTTTACACGAGAGGGACACGTTATAGGAAGTAACATTAGATAACGAACGTGATCAAAATACTGTTTCAAACCTCAAACATCTAAATAAATGATGGTTGTGGATTGGCTAACGTGGAAAGTAAAGTGGATGTCTTGGTCAGTCGACAACAACACACGGACATGCCATGCTAGCTCAGATTAGCTACTTACTGGTACCCTATCCGGATATTTCTTTCTTATTTTCTCGCCTTCAGACCGTCTCTTCTCAAACGGATGCTCTTCTTTGTATTGGAACTTCATTGTTAGAGAGATGACAGACTCTCAGTCGGTCACTCTGGGGTGAACAATAAAGGTTTTCTCAAGCGTCGACTCAAAGCGCTGACACACACGACAAAAACAAACGATGCTAACTAGCCTTTAGCATCAGCCAGCTGTTTTCCTAGTGCGACTGCGGCGGAGGGATACAATAATACCGTGACGTAGCGTGGGATCTACTTTGCGGTTTTAAGATTAGGATATTTTTGCTTCATTGTTAGTGTAAAAACAATAATACCGCAAGGGATCAACACCTTTGCGTATTTTACTTCCTTTTGTGTTTTTAGCAAGTGTTTCCCGTGTCCTGTGTGATAGTTTCAATTTGTTTACTTACAGCGCCGTGAGACTGAGGAGTGACGCGGCACTGCCCTTGTCATATGACCGAGGCCCTGTTAGCCAAAACTCTACACCTGCGACAGGAAAAAAAAAACAAAACAGAATACACACACAAGACAAGCTCTGTAACGTGTCAGGACGAGATAAAACACTGAGATTATCGATTTTGAGCCGTACGTGTTAGCCTAATGATGGACATTAAAATGTTACTCCCAGTCGACCTGTCAAAAAAGAGAAAATCCTTAAACATTTGCTAGAGAAGATTTTTTTTCTGAGTTTTCCCACCTTTAGACATATTTTAGATCATAATACGTAAAAAGGGATGCATTGAAAAGCACAAGTGACTGTACTGCAATCTCACTCACGACCACAAGATGGCGTCAGACCAAATATACACGTACAGGAAATAAGAATGAGATAAAGACAAGAGCAGGTTCCATCCATCAGCTTCTCAGTTTATTACGTCTGGAGAGATAGAGACAGACACGGACACAGGGAGAGAGAAAGACAGAGAGCGGAGTAGAGGGGGAGGGAGAGAGAAACAGTCAGACACGGGGAGAGAGAAAGACAGAGACAGACCAAGAAGGGGAGAGGGGAGGAGAAGGAGAGAGAGACAGAGACACAAGGAGGGAGAGACAGAGAGAGAGGAGAAGAGGAGGGGAGGGAGGTAGAGACAGACACACAGGGAGAGAGAGAGAGAGAGTCAGAGACACGGGGAGAGAGAAAGACAGAGACAGACCAAGAAGGGGAGAGGGGAGGAGAAGGAGAGAGAGACAGAGACACAAGGAGGGAGAGACACAGAGAGAGAGGGGGGGGGAAGGGGGAGGGAGGTAGAGACAGAAACACAGAGAGAGAGAGAAACAGAGAGACAGAGAAAGAGAGAGGCACACAGACACAGTGAGACAAATATAACCTGTCCGTCTCCTCTGGACCAGCAGAGAAGGGGCTGCACCCAAACACTGTTAGTTGAAATGTAAATGAAAGGAACGGAGTGAGCACCGAGTCGATACTGACAAGTGTTTTATTAGTAACACAGACCTGGAGACAGAGCCAATAAGAAGCTGTGGAGAGCCTTGACAAGACCGACGACGTTCAGAAGGCATTTATGAAGAAGGGCCTAATAAGTGAACAGCTGAGAATAAAACTAGAATGGGGAAGGTCGCAAATCTGAAATACAAAAAAAAAAAAACTGCAACAAAAATAGAAATAAGAAACTTAAGTGCAATTCTTAATAGATGAAATTAGGATGGCTTCAATTTGCACACATGGTTTTTGATCTCACAACTCTTTAGTCCATCGAGCAACTCTGAAGGGGAACTTCTGACAGGAGAAAAAGTCTGCTGCAAGCGTCTTGATCCATCATACCGTAAAATTGATTCTTGTGTAGAGACGAGGCGCCTCAGGAAGTTATCATCATAAAATCATTTGCGAAGGAGGTAAATTATGTGTGCTTAAGTGCAACGTTTGGGGATGGTGGGAGATGTGAGGCTGTCCGTGTTGCTTTGTGGTTC
This sequence comes from Periophthalmus modestus, assembly GCA_019594935.1. Taxonomy (NCBI): domain Eukaryota; kingdom Metazoa; phylum Chordata; class Actinopteri; order Gobiiformes; family Gobiidae; genus Periophthalmus; species Periophthalmus modestus. Next base: position 21,583,017 of record JAIEZT010000107.1, on the reverse strand, counting down.
CTTCCTTCCCCTTCTTTTCAATCATCAGAAAAAGTTTAAAAATGACTAACAAACTCGGCAAGCACTTTCATACACAGGCTTACCTCCATATGCTCAGTCAGTATCAGGAGCAATAAGGCAGAGAGGCTCCCATTTTATTTTGGAAAAAAAAAATACGAAAGAATCAAAGAAAAAAAAAACACTGGCTCCTCCCTCCCGAATCGCTTGTGGGCTGTGGTGATCCCGTATTGTCCATGTCTTTAGGTGCTTGCTCCCGGGCTCCGCTCTCAGGGTGAACCTGGGAGAGCGAATGAGGGATTGTGGGTCGTTTGTGTGGGAGTGGAGGGCAGGACAGAAGCCAGCTCTAGAGGAGACCCCTCCCCTCCACCCATCACCAAAGGCGGTGCTGATGGAGGTTTCGACTGAGGACGGAGCGGACGTCAGCGGTAAACCTAAGAATTACAAAGTAAATGTCAACATAAGCTCTAAACAAGCACAGGCTGGTTTCACGTGACGAGGTGATGGTCACGTTTCACTTTTCTGCACTAAACTGAACACTTTATAACACCAGTCACCTTAAGTCATGTTTGCACTGCTGTTCTGATGTTGTTGTTGTATATATTTACCTCCAAGTATTTTATTTTTAAGCACATCTTTCTTAACTTTACGCATGCCTTTTTTGTACTTATTCAGTGTTTTTATGTTGCACTTTATCACCAAAGAAAGTTCCTAGTTTGTGAGCTGTGTTCACCGACAATGGCAATAAAAGTCTGATTCTGATTCCAATTTTAAGTCACTCAAAGCGCATTACATCAAGGAACCACTCACCCATTTACACACACATTCACACACCAGTGCACACAGACACTGAGGACGAGGTGGGTTAAGTGTCTTGCCCAAGGACACAGATAGCATTCATCTGTGCGAGCTAGAATCGCACCGCCAACCTGTGTGTCACTGGATCTGACTGCTTAACCAATGATGTTTACGTTGAGATCCGTTTGAGAAACTGGTGCCAATATTTAAATGTTATTGCAGTCAGCTGGAAAAAAAAAAACCTGTTGAACCTCATCACTAGAGATGAGTAGATCTGTCATGTTTGAAGTTTGATATGTATCAGTAAATATAGACGATAAATGATAATACGGAAACGGATTTTATGCCACTGACACAAAAATCCTTCAGTAGGATTATCCCTCCAAAAACCTCAGCGAGCAACGATTAGAAACATGACCTGCAATAAATGAGTTTGCATCGACATCGTGAGTAATAAAAGCAATTTACTCAAAGCTTTATGGAGGTCAGTGGCCACCCATCCCACAGTTAGGGATCAAAACTCCCTCATGCATTTCTCTCAAAGACTTTCCAAATATTAAAAGTTCAAAAGCTTACTCAGGGATTATCAGCTCTGTGGTACATAATGACCACAACACCTAGAATTTTATTTAAAATCTGTTTCTGAAACTTTATAAACCACCAAGTTACTGAAACATTTCACAGAATCTTGCATTTTAAGCAACACTTTTAACTCAAATCAAAGGACAAACTTAAGGACATCAGTTAGCCTGTCGCTGGTTGACCTGCACAATGCATTTGAATTCTTAATATCTGAATTTTTCTAAAAGTCTATGAGAAAAATGAATGGAAAGTTTACTTCCTGAACGTGAGCAGGTGTCACTGTTGAGCTCCATGCGTCAAGTGTCATCGTAGAACAGAAAAATACTAAAAAGGTCCCTGCTAGTTAAAAAAAGAAGTACCATAATCAATACTGACCCTAAAAATAACTGTTCCATCATCATCCACTGAACGATAAGTGATTATAATGGGAACTGTTTAATAAGTGGAGTGTGCACTATCTTATTTGTTTAGCCTCTTTGTGACTCCAGCCCTCTGGGACCACTGCTCGTGTTTTCATTCATGTTGCATCATGTCAAACAAACAAATACATCGTGACATGTCCAGCAATGATACGGTTCAACATTTGTGGATGGCTGAATTTAAGCCTCAGACACTAGAGATGTCCACTTGGCTCTGACCGCTCTGACCGCTGCACAGAGTCTGAGCTCAGCCTCGATCAGCTGTGTCTGCTGCTGCTGCGGGACCAGAGGGAACGTGGAGCAAAGACGAGGACGGAGCGGAGAGCAGTGCCAATGGGTGCAAAACATCATTACTCAATACATTTAAAGGAAATACTAAGAAGTTCTGACTGAGGAAAATGACTAACTTCTGTAAATTTGTACAAACCTCACATAAAAATATAAAAAAAAGCAGGAAAAATACTCAAAATAGGAGCATTTGGTGCAGTCTGGAGCCGTCCATCTGAAACTTCAGAATCATGAGAAGTAGGACCGTTGTCATAGCAATAAAAAATTCTAAACTAAATCTTGTGAAATTCTGAATGATCAAAAGCAAAAATTAACATGAAAGTCGGGCCCATGAATTGGTGGTGTTCGCGTTCACAGATCAGAACAGTCTAGAATGTCCCCAGTTCACTGAATCAAAATTCTGAGGTGGAGTTTGCCATTAAACTGTCAAACTGCAGACTTTCCGACCTGGTTTATGGTTAAGTTCTCTGTAATTACAGGGCCTATCCACTTTAAACAGAAGGTGACATCAAGTTCAGTGTCTTCTTTGTCTTTGTCGGCACAAATTTTACCAATATCTCCAGAAAGGGGAAATTATATTAAACTCTAAAAATGTGATCGTTGTGTAAGCCTTAATAAAACGAGTTTGTGGAGCCAGTGTCAAACAAAAGTTCACAACCAGATCATGATGCATTTTACCTTAGTGCATCCAGCATAGGCAGCAGGTTAAGAAGTGCAGTGTCACTTGGATCGCTGAACCAAGACTTAATAGGTATTGCATTGTCTGTAGAAAGAAGAGACAGAAGAAGAGGACAGAGTCAGTCAGGCATGTCTGCGAAATGGACATTCCTATGGCTTTACGCCGCGCTGCAAATAGGGCAATGAGCCATTACAAAAACCAACCTGACTAAAACACACACACAGAAAAAAAAAAACACGCAGCACATGTGTAGAGGGAGGTCTCACCTGGATGGCTACGGTAAGCACCGGGCGAGTTGTCCAGGATGACGATACTGGAGAGGTCGTCGTGGACAACAGAAAGGTCTTTAATATAACTACCTAGATCCAATGTACAATGCTGCGGAGGAGGAAGAACAAGGTCATGAGCCGAGTCTGTCAGATATAATGAAAAAATAATACAAACGGAACTGACCTGTCGGTAATATCTGCGCTTCAGGATGTTTCTGTTATTGTCCAACTTGTCTGCGACTGCTGAGCCATAGATCTCCATGCTGGCAGTAAAAACCACTAGCTCATACCACTGGCTCACCTGTATGCATATATAACAAGTTTGTTTGCATTTCAAGTTAGAAATACATTATATTTTAGCAGTATCGTGTCAAAAAGATGCAGACAAAACAGAAAAACTCAAACTTGTGACATAAACGCATCTGGATTCAGACTGTGATCGTGGGACTCACCACTTCTAAAAAGAAGTCCACATGAGGCCTTTTATGAACGAAGAATCTGACTGGATGTTTATCAATGACGACCTGCAGGGAAAAAGGCAGCGCTTTTATTTTAGTGAATGATCTTTAAACATGTCGGCACACGCCCGTCCTTACTTTGAGAATAAAGTCTGGTGGTGTTCCTGGTCTAACCGTGGGCCGTAACACCCCGTCGTGATGTGAGTGGATAAGGGTTTCATCCAAGTCCAGAACCAAAATTTTCCTCTTTACGGCATCTAGAGTTAATCACAGAATATGAATGAGGGACAGATGTGTAGTAAAATGACATTAAAGACAAAATAAAGCAAACTAGAGCCATTCTCCAACTGTAAAGACACAAAACTGTAAACCTGCAGCTGTGACCTGCTGCTGAGGTCAGACATGAAATGCAATCCGTCAGGTATAATGTGCTTTTAACACGCTTCATCCAAACAAGAGGAGCTTATTCCAGCAGAGCACACGCCAGCCATGAAGAACACAAGCTGGAACATTTGCATTTCCTTCACTCTAACGCAGTTTCCATACTGAAACATGCTTAGGCGTTGAAAGGAAGTTATCAGTGAATGCGAGGATCCATCAAACACTGGGTAATCACTCTGGGTTATGGGTTTCTCATTGTGCAATGTGCTGATGTAAACGTGTCTTTATGTTCTCAGAGGTGTTAAACTTCATGGTTCAGCCTTTCAAATCTGACCTTTCTATGTTAACAATAAATAACTAATATGGAACATAGACTGTATAAAGAAGAGGACTGAGTGAGTGTGACGTCACCCACAGCGTTCAGCTCCAAATGAAGCTAATCGAGGCTAGAGCAGGTATAGCGACTAATTTATCATAGCATCTAAAGAGCCAATCCAGAGCGAGGCTGTTGAAGGTAACGCCTCTTCCCACCGCTCCACTGGTTTAACAGGGAGCGGGCGCTTAGCAACACTGTCAATCAAACCTGTTGCTTTCGCTAACAGGAGCGACCTCAAGGAAAGAAGGTGGCTGATTTTTTTCATAACTTGATTTACAGACACAATAGTGAAATAAAAATCCCAGGATCATGTAGAGCGGGTTAATACGAACTTTTAAGACCAAAATGCCAAGAGAAAGTGAATTGGAGCCAGAGTCGATGGAGCCGGTAGCGCACACATGCTCATTTCCTGCTTAGCTTTAGCAGGTTAGCTCTGTTCATTTATATAAACAGTCTAAGGTATGGATATTATAATCAAGTGACCAGCCTTTCCATGTGAATGAAATGACCTCTAACCTCATGCAGGAGAAACATTGTCTCAAACTAAAGTTGTGTTTTCTTGACATAAGAGCGAGGGCTTTAAAACAGGGTCATGTAATTTGTGTTGCCAGCTTTAATGTCCTGATCGTGTGTCTATTTAACACAATCGCTTCATCCTGGACTAACTGGTTTGACTTGCACTTCTGCGTCTACATTAGGTAAACAGTCCAACATTTTGGTGCCTGGTGCTTCACACAGTTAAACAATATAAAACATATGATTGCATTAAACATAAAACATAAAACATAAAGACGGCCGTGTTGTACTCACTGAGTCGGTTTCTGGAGATGGGAGACAAAGGCAACGTATCGTATCGCACTGTTTGATACTGGATTATCTGGAAGAAACAGAAAAAACATGAATTTATCTCACGAAAAAAGATAATAAAACAAACAGAACAGAATCACACGTGTCTCAGGAAATCATGATGATACACCTAACCTTTATACATATATAACACACACAGGCGCACACACATCGCACTTCCACCTTCAAGGCTCAAACGCTTCAGATCAGTGGACAAAGTCTCTTCCAACACTACCAACTGAACTACAATCGCCCCAGACTGATATTTGGACTTTTAAGACTAATAGCTCTTATGGTAAAATCTCCAGAAGAAGCCAATATTTTGCCTAAAAATACACAGAAAGCTTTAATTTAACACTTTAATGCAAAGAGCTAACTGCACTAAATGTAACTACACAGCTCTCATAGGTAAACAAGAGCTTGGGAGGGGTTTGTAGTAAATTTAAATGACATAACTTGGAGAAAATAATCAAAATCTGCCCAAAATATCGACAGAGCTCGTCAGCCATTGGTCGCTCTGGATTTTAAACCTATTCGGTCGACAACTGCCGAGAAAAAAAAAAAAAAAAAACATATCGGTCGATCTCTGTCTTAGTACGCAGCAAACAAATATAAACCAGGACTCTGTTTCAAAGTTTCGAACAGTATATGCCGCTTATAGATGACCCCACAAAAATGTACACTCAAATACACATCCTTTATCAACTTCTAAATGGGCAACATTAACACCTTTGCTCAGAGGCAGTTCTTTTCTTTACAGGACTATTTTTACCCCTTCAGCTGTCATTGGGTGTCAGTGAAGCACGGGGCACGAGCAGAGAGGGAGACTTACAGGGTGACTTTGGCCCACGTCTGCCCCCTCCCTCACAGTCTGAAGAACGCGCCTGGGAAACCCTGTTAGAGCAGCAGCTGAGGGCCGCCAGGGGAAACCTCTGCCCCCGCTCCATTCATTTCACTGTTAGATTCAAACTTAAACAAGTTCAGATTTTAAACGAGCTTTAAGGTTTGGATGTGAGCAGGTTTGTTTACGGAGGGAGACTTTGGAGACTCAAAAGTGTCTCCAAAGTCAATCGATTAATCACAACGGAAACACAAACGCAAAACTGCACACTTTGGAGACAGATTCGCATTTTAATAATCTGATAAGGAACTTTTATACTTTTACACACCTGCTTTTAATGTTTTATATGGACTTATTTGTTTTGTTTGGTTTTTTTTCTTGTATTTTAAACATGGCACCCATGAAAAAGCGCCAAAGTGCTCTCACTGAGTTTCCCTAAATAAAGAGAAGGAAAAAAAAAAGTTACTTATCTGGACTACAGACTCCAAAACATGCCACGTTTCTGAGAGGATTTGAGACTCAGATGAGCAGTACTTAGGCCTATATTTGATCTGGAAGTAGGGTTTATACTTCTTTGCGTGGCTTCACTGGTCTTTTACGATCTAACACAGTACAGCTTATTCAAAGAAAGTAAATAGCCAGGTTAATCTTTTGGCAAATGAACTTTAGGTAGCAGTTATATACCATAAAGGAGTAAACACGTATTACGAAACAGCGATAGCTTTGGGATTAATGAATAACCATCTCGTTGTATTTACGTAAAGTAGCAGGTGAGGATTATGACTGCCCTAATAATTGTAATCCAATAGAGCTTTAGTGAATTACGACTTAAATGTCTGGATCAGGTCTATGCTTTCACAGTTGTCTGGATAACAAAAGAGGTAATGTGTATATCTTTTGAACTGGGACGTAGTTACTCCACCATATAATTCTACCTAATGATCTAACACTCACAAGTCAATCTGTGTCACTGTGAACAACTGAACAACAGAACGTGTTGTGAGAACACAGAGCTCTGTGTGCACAACATAATCCCACTGACAGCCACAGTGGGACTAGAGACTAACTCTACGGCCTGTGGGTTACCTGCAAGTCACAATAAACTCCACAAACATTACTGCACCAGCGCCCTCCTCCAAACTGTGCAGAGTTGATACGGAGTCAAAGCCGAAGTCCACTCGAATTTCACCGCCTGATCGCTTAACAATGCATGTCTAGGTTGCAATTATGTTGAGATCTCTATCACAGTAAGTGTCATATTTTCTGTTGGGCGACAAATGAACGTGTGCACAGCTAATCAAACTGAAGGATACACAGAGAGCTGCAACTGTAATGTGCAAATATAACCTCACAAACACAGCACACAATTATTAGTTTGAAAGCTGTCACATTAATCAAACAGATACAGTCGTTATTTTAGTTTATAAAATGTGCAAACTTCATTAAGTGTGTGACTGCAAAACTGCCCACACATATGAAAAAACAAATTTAAGCTGTTTAGAGGAAGCAGCGTGTGTGTGGTGTGTGTGAGAAATGTGTTTTTCCCCTGTCACAACAATTTTTAAACTCAGGCTCAAAAGAGTTAAGTTTAGCTGTGCATATGACTGAAAGGTTTTTATTCTGCACTTTTCTCCTTTAATGTTAATTTTATGCTGATTATTTATGTTTTAATTTGTTGTATTGTGACTTTAATGTCTTTGTTATTCTGTTAAACTACTTTGTGCTGTACAAATAAACTTGCCTTTTGGTTTGTACATGTGAATACTTTGGTTTATAGTGTGTACATGTGAATACTTTGGTTTATAGTGTGTACATGTGGATATGATGTGCATACTGTCGTGGCTCTTCTTCTCACCGTTCTCAGGTGCTTCCTGAGGATGTACATGATGAAGCCCCATATTCTGGACGTGACACCGAGAAAAGTGCGGATGCCCAGTAAACACTGCCGGGTCTTCAACATGATGAACAGCCCCAAAGACCCACGACCACCAGACTTTGACACGGGACACAGGAAACTCCTTGTTTTAGTTCAAGTGACTCTTCAGAGACAGTTCAAACGGCTCTGACCACAGTCGCCAAAACTACAGCTTCAATGAGAAGAGGCCAAACAAACGTGTGAGTCCAGCGCTCTGCACACTTGTGGCACGATGAGCATCAAACAAAGTGTCCCCGCATGACACCTGTGAAGACAAACGAGCTGCTCACGATATTAAACCACAGCAAAGCGCCTGCTGCCGGAGTTAGCCGCAGCTCGACGCTAGCCCCGCTTCAGAGCAGCTTCAGAGCAGCTTCAGAGCAGCTTTAGCCTGTAGCCGAGCCGCCGCTAGCTCGACAGGGTGACCACCTTGAACCGCGGTCAAAAATATCCCAGGAAAGCCGCAGGACTCGTCCCAGGCCGGTCCCGCTGCTCTGCGCCGTGTCTCGGTGCTGTCTGGACACAAACGCTCAACCCAAGTCGCTCAAAGTGAAACCGGTCCGGGTAAAATTATTTTGTAGTCCAGTGGAAATCCGGAATGAAACAGCGAGCCGCCATGTCGCTCTGACGTCACTTCCGCAAGAATCCCCTTGGTCGCGCGCAGCACGTCCACGTGTGCTGAAAATAAACAGACGGGCGCGCGCATTGAGTTTACTCTACAACTGTATTTGTTTGTTATGTTTGCACTGTTCCACCTAAAAGAAAACAGAGACAACCACTAAAAATGTCAGAGTGTATGTTCAACTTTATGTGTAAATTATCTTATCTTTTATTTTACTTCATTTTGTTTTAATTCTTTTTAATTGTATTATTTTTAGTTTTATTATTTCACTTTATTATTTTTTTTAAATTTCTTTTTCTTTCTTTTTTTTTAATTTTTTTTTTTTTTTTTTATTTTGTTTTTTTTTTTTATTTATATAGGGGAACCTAATGAGAGCACTTAGACTCTATTTTTCATGGGCAGCCAGTTTAAAATACAATACAAACAAAAAAAAACAAAAGTCCATATAAAACATTAAAAACAGGTGCAGGTGCATGAACATAAATCTAACCTCGACAGCAGTGGCTTACACAAAGTGTCTACGGTAAATACTTATTTTTATTACAATGAAAAGTTATAAGATAATAAAATATGAAAAAATAATGATGTACAAAATAACAGCATTAGTGGCGTTTAAACGTCCAGATCGTCGTCTGGATCTTCCTGGTCGTAGTCGTCACTGGCATCAGGCTCATACAGAATCCGTCCTGAACCAGGGCCTGAGTGAAGAAGAGCCTCTTTTCTGTGACACAAGCAACAAAAATGATCATTTCTCAGAGCTAAACGTACTGCAAATTTATATTAAAATATTTGTGGAGGTGTCTGACTTGTCTTTGCTGAACATAAAGGGAAGTAAAAGTTTTTCCTTTGCTTCTCGCTCTTTGTCTGATAAGCGCAAGTTAAATGTCAAATTTGCAGTTGGATCCATCTGAAAAAATAATTGACACATCACTTATTTAGGCTTAGATAGTAGTAGTACTGGTAGGCCTGCCAGGATAATCACTATATCATACGTGCGTGTGTGTGTGTGTGTATATATATGAATATATAAAGTTGGAACAATGTATTTTCAGGCTCAATATTTATCATTTGTACAATTTCTTTGCAATAAAGTGGAGATTTTTGCCATTTTAATGTAATACAATCAGATTTAAGCTGTAGAGGGTTGCAGTCTATTGCTAGTTATTAGTTCATTCTACCATTTATTTGTTGAATCTCTTTTAACGATACTGTTTAACTGGAAATATCTGGAATTATCTTGCTTTGCGTCAGAGGCGTTAAGTAGTTTCAATATTATCATTTATCTCTATGTTTCATCAATATTCTTCAAAATTTGTTATCATGACAGGCCTATAGACTAGTATTCTGTAATTTAACATATCAAAATTCCACTTTAAAATGTACAAACCTGATGTTCTTCATGCACAGACTCAATATTCGGCGTCTTGTTTAGCACAGTTATTGTCAAATCTTCATTGATTCTAAATGAATGCTCCTGTTGAAAGATGCACTCACACTTAATTCATTTTAAAAGCCATGTGTCATACATTATCACTAACAAAACTTACTTCCTGCAGCACTTTCCCAGACTTCGTTCGCTTTGTAATCTTTGCGACACAATTGTCTCCTGCGTTGCCAGGTGCCACAGTGATGAGTGAAGTGGTAAGATGACACACACTTCCTACAGTCCCGTTCTGATGCATATCGGCATGAAGCAGAGCCATAACACTTCTCACAGCTCCTCCTTAGTGACACAAGAAACAACGATTTAATCACTTTGAATAAACATTAAGACACATTTAGCCTGTTAATTACCCTTTTTTAGTTGGTGAAGTGTAGAACAAACGCTGGTGGTACTGACGTGTCTTAAAATCCAGGAGAGAGAGTCGATTACGAGCGTTGTCGCTTTTGGTTGAGAATTTAGTTTTAATATCTGTGTGAGGTTGTTTAAGGAGAAGTGCTGAGCTGTGAAAGTGGCGCTATTTGTCCAACCGAGGGGGTCTTCGTATGCATTATGGATGTGTAACCTAATGAGAGGGGAAAAGGGCACATTGTAATAAACACATTAATAAATAACCTCTACTTCAGGTTGTAATTGTGGTCCTCGTTTTGATGATCACTAAATTTGACCTACTTTTGACTTGGAATTTCTTTTAATCCATCTTTCAGCTCTTGTTCACTAACTTCAAACAGGATCACGTGGACATCTTCATCTCTAAAAAAAGTGCACACTTTACTTTTCACTATAATTTGAGTTATTTTATTAAACAATTGTCTCGCTTTATCTTTGTTAACAGAGTAAAAATAAATATTGAAACTGAGACGAAGTACCTAGAGGTTCATTTGGACCAGACTTTGTTTTTCAAAAAGCATATAAAAAAAAAAGTACGCAACCCAATCTGACACGACATCTCTTCCCTAAGACACATGAGGAACAGCCTGACAGTTGAGACCACTTTCACGTATTTCAGTGCCGTGATGATCCCACACATGATGAACTGTGTGTCCTGCTCAGGCCAATGAGAGCAGCTCAAACCTCTCACATCCATCTAAAATCAGGCAGTAAAGACACTCCATAAAAAAAACCCTAATCACCATTGTAATGTCCTAAGTAAATACAAAATGTTCAGTTATGACAATTTAATCTTGTATTCAAATCTAAGATATTTATTCAAAATGATGAATAATGCAGCTCCACCTACACTGAAAACATTTATTAAACTTTGTTCCAAACAAACTCCCCGATCCACTCGGTCTCTGTGAACCCAAACTGCATTGTTCCAAAAAGATCCTTTGCTCGGGCAGCCTTTTCATTTCAAACATCAGATGGTGGAATCAGCTCCAGACAGTGCGAAACTGTCTGTGTAGACTTTAACAATTTTACGAGAAATTTGAAAAAGTACATTTTAGATTTTAGAGCAAAGCTCTCGATTTACTGGTCAATCTACGTTCTGTCCTCACCTACGGTCATGAGCTCTGGGTAATGACCGAAAGGACAAGATCGCAGATACAAGCGGCTGAAATGCAGGGTGGCTGGGTGCTCCCTTAGAGACAGGGTGAGGAGCTAAGTCACACGGGAGGAGCTCGGAGTAGAGCCGCTGTTCCTTCACGTGGAGAGGAACGAGCTGAGGTGGCTCGGGCATCTGCTCAGGATGCCTCCTGGACGCCTCCCTAGGGAGGTGTTCTGGGCATGTCCCACTGGGAGGAGGCCCCAGGGAAGACCCAGGACACGCTGGAGGGACTATGTCTCTCTGGCCTGGGAACGCCTTGGGGTCCCACTGGAGGAACTGGAGGACGTGTCTGGGGTGAGGGAAGTCTGGGAGGCCTGCTTAGACTGCTGGCCCGGGATAAGAGGAAGAAAATGGATCGATGGACATTTTAGATAATCAAATGTCTCCACATCAGTCTAGTTATTTTGTACAGTTCTGTTTTTATTGTAAAAACCTGCACATAATTGATTTTCTTAAATTGGTTTGGACTGTAGGAAACATACTGTATTGGACATTTTATTGTATTTTCCTGCTAATGTCAATGATGAGCTGTTAGTTTTATAATCCAATTGTGATGAAATGTGTATTTTAATGTGTGCTCACCTGCCCAGAGACTGCACATGGACAGCAGCAGCTAAATCTAGTACAAATCATCTTTTCTTTTGTAAGATTAATACATTTGCACATGGTCCCTCACACAAAAGAATAAATAAATGTCTCACCTGTCTCACTCACCTGAGCAACGAGGCTTTGATCAAACCTTTTAACAGACGTCTCCCAGAATATCGTGCAGTGTCTATGAATAAATACATGAAACAAGCTTATGATTAGTTAAATATGCTTATAAACAAATATACACACATGTGCTTTACCTTTTATGAGTAAAAACCCTCCAGAGTCCTGTCCCTGCAGTGTCTCCAGTAACATGGTCTCTGCTGTGGCTTCAGCTGGATAACATCACCTGTTTTATGTACTTTATGTACACATGTAAGTGTAGTATTTTACCTCGGTTTCTTCAGCAGACGTGACAATAAACACAAATAGTTATTTCACAATCCCGCTCGTACAGCTAAATGCTTCTGTTAGCTTATTAGCTTAGCACATCAAGCTAACGACAGAGTGACGGCTTCTGGAAGAAAAACACAACTTCATTTCCCAGAGTTCACTTTACCACAACTCACGGCTCATTCTGGGGGATGTGGTTCTACATGTGACACATGAAACGGTCCGAGCTGCGTCCTGTACTACATCTCCCAGCATGCCCGGCGAAAACCACTGCGCTGGCATCCTGCGAGCCTTCTACCGCGCAGAGACGACACCGAGCGGAATTAAAGTCAAAACTCCAGTCGTTTTGTCTGCGTACAGCGTCGAGGAGGAGAACTGCCCCAAACTTTTCGTTTTGGACCAGAATCCTTCCGCAGTGGCCTGAGTGGAGCGCGTTTCCCGCTGCAGGAGTGTTTTATTCCCGCTGTTATATAAACGCAGTGACGGCGGAGGCGCGTTAATCGCTGGAGGACTTAGTATTTTGTCCCCGCAGAGATGTGGACGGTGTAGAGACGCCTCAGGGCGGCGTGGACTCTGGATGGACACTCGGCTCCTCACGGTGCAGTTAGTGCAGAGTTGAGAGGCTCTTGGTGATAGTTGTGGCGGTTTGTTCGTGTCTTTGGCCCTGTGTTTGTCCCGGTGAAGAGCTCTCACACCGGGGGGATTTAGGAGCCTCCTCTGGACCTCCTCCTGTCTCCCACCGCGGCCTGAGGCCAACACGACAATGCTCGACATAATGTCCGAACACCAAGGTATTTCTGTAGTTTCCTCCCTCAGATGACAGTATTTGTGTGTATTTGTGTGTGTTTTGTGCAGAGTATTGTCTCTGCGGAGGTGCTAGCTCCATGCTAACGGCTAACGCTGTGGCGCATGGGACATTTTAGCTGCATTAATGTGACACAAGGCTCATGATCAGAGCTGCAAATGGACGGAGTTCGTGCTCCTAGGTTCAGTACACTTAAGTCAAATGTGTATTTTACTCTGTAAAGCGGCGTGATGTGTAAAAGCATCGAGGCTAACGCAGAACACACAGAGAAACCGAACAAACGCGACAAACCGAGAATAAACCCCGCTCCAAACGCTTCAAACCTGCTCCAAAACCTCTCCAAACCCCTCTCAGAGCTAAACGGAGGCACAGAGTCACAGTCGCTTCTTGGCATCGCAACTAAAACGTCGTTGTTTTTATATAAAATATGCATCCGTTTGTATTTTTTGGCTTCATTTGTCACTTGTAGAAGTTTGAGGCTGGTTTTCTGTTGGTTTTATCCTCTGAGCTCACACTGGACTCTTCAGCTTTAAGCGCGGACAATAAAACAGATTTGTTTATTAAAAACAACATGTGTGTTATACACAATTCTGCAGGAAGATGTATTTTCATTTTTACTGAACAGAAATCCAAATAAAAACGCTCGTGTGTTAGCCTCCTGTGTAGCACTCCTGTGTACACTCCTGTGTAGTACACAGGGCTCTAGCTGCGAGACACTAAAATATGTGTAACTTGTAGCTGGTGTGAGAGTGCACAGTTGGTTTGTGAGGAGTGAGGCTTCAGAAGTCTGCAGGTGATTGTTGAGGATTGTACTGAAACTTGTCTGAAGCTGGACAGTTCTCTGTAACGTTAAACAGCTCAAGGTTGGACTTTTGCTGTTTCGACATAGCTAACGTCTTGTGATTTATCTTTTTCTTGTGCAGAATCACTGTTGACGTGCAAAGCAGAGCCTTTGGTAAGTTTTTGGCTTCTTTCTTTTTTTTTTTTTTTTTTTTTTAGCATGAATTGGTTCATCAGACTGGAGTATTTTTTTTGACAAACTTGTTTTATTTCTTCTGACACACTTTAGCCTCCAGAGAAGAAGAAGAGGACTGTAGAGGACTTCAACAAGTTCTGCAGCTTTGTCCTGGCCTATGCTGGCTACATCCCAAGTCCAAAAGAGGTAAGCTGCTGGATACAGGTTTTCACTGCTGTTTGAAGAATCAAAGCATTACAACTATGATTGTGTTTCAGGAGAGTTCCTGGTCTCCCACATCATCCAGCTCTGCACACAGTTCAGGCTTATCAGCAAATGGCGGTGGGGGCAGCAGCTCCATGGGCAACCCATGGGCCGACGGAAGCTCGGACATCCACACCATCCATACGTTTGTCCGCAAAGCACGAGCCAATAAGGGCAAAAACATACGCCGCATGCACTCGGACAGCACTCTGCTGGACAAGATGCGACTTAAAGACTCACTGTACGAGAGCCAGGCCAGCTCTAAAGCAGAGCGCAAAAAAGAGAAAAAACTCAAAAAACTGTCTCTGGGTTCTGCTATGATGGCAGCAGACAGCGGCAGTAGTGAAAGCGAAAAGAGGGCTCGCATTAAACGCAGCAAAAACTCCAAACAGCCTAAACCCAAGAAGCTAAAGAGTTCGGGGCAGAATCAGATGGACACAGAGATACGAGCAGGTAGAGACGAGCTGAACGCACACACCGCATCCACGCCGGGCAGCCTGGGTAAGACGAGGACAGACGAGTCCCTGAGGGAGGCAGAAGTGAGCTCCAGTGAGGGGGAGACCTGGATCGCAGATGAAGACATCATGGTTGAATCAGGTTCGTGCACATGTTACAATGTTGTTCAATGTAATGTGCATAAACGCCGTGTGTAGTTTTACTGAAGATGAAACACTTTGAACTTAAAGTATTCATTTTTCTTTTTGGTTTTCTCTCTTCAGGTGATGATTCCTGGGACTTGATAACTTGTTATTGTGGCAAACCGTTTGCTGGACGGCCAATGATCGAATGCAACCAGTGCAGTATTTGGGTGCACTTGTCCTGTGCAAAGATCAAGAAGTCTAATGTTCCCGACATCTTTTACTGCCATAAATGCAGAGACTTGAGGCGGTCGGGACACAAAAAGGACACCTAGAAGTGAAGAGGACAGGGGACGCGTTTTCTCTGTCCTTTCCCGGTTCTTTTCTTTCGATGCCTACAGCCAAAACAGCCTGAGTTATGACCTAAGTGGCAACAGAAATGTCAGTTGTTTGTAGAATATAATTTGACAATCGTTCTTATTTATCTTTTACATTTTAGACTTTTCTTTGGGTACTGTGTAAACTGGACAGAAGTTGGGAGAGACAGCCGAGGTTAATTTGTTACCGAACAAATCCTATTGTAATGACTTAACGTGTGTGGTATGTATTCTCACGTGTTGCTTCTCATTCGCTTCATGTCTCAGTTTCATTATAGAATTGAACGAAGCAATTGACAAATCAGCGGGAGATTTAGTTTTAAGTTTACATCTTTCAAACTGAAACTGATACAAGCTAAACGTTTTTCAAATTGATAATCTTTAGAAAAAGTCACTCCTTTTTGAGTAGTTTCGTTTCAATGCTAGACAGGCAGCTAGATTTGCTTTGATTGTATTTGGGGAGGGGTAGTTTTGTGTTTGCTTGGTGATCACTGAAGGCATCTCCAGCTCATTCAGATAATTGTTTTTTTCAAATGCTGTTGTATCTGAATTTCTAACCTATTAACAGTCATAACTACACATTTTCAGCATAGCACTTTTTAAAACAACCCAAACACCATTTCAGAAGCATACACTGGGGGCTAGAACTGCAGTTTACTTAATCTGTAAAGGCATGCACCTATCTTCACTTATTCAGCGCTTAAAGGCCCATAGCCAATAATATTCAACGCGGTTTATGTGTTTTGTTTTTTTATTTGTGCTTTTCATGCGGAAAGACCTGAGGATGTAAAGCAGCTGTGTGGTAGTGTTAAACTATTTCACATCGGCGTTGGAGACTTGACCGAGACTGGCTGTAAAATGCGTTTTCTTGTAAATTTATTTTTAGATCGAGATGGATCCTTCTCATGTCCGATGGAGTAAGTCGTTATGTACAGAAATTAATTTGGCGCCATGTTGGTGGCAGGATCGTTGTTTATATTTGATTTTACCGTGTCTGTTTCTGTTGGGAGAGATCTGAGGAGTCTCTGGTAGCAATTGCACTCTCAACGTGGTCCCTCTGTACATATTGTGTTCTTTGACAACTGTACATATGTGAAAGTGAAGATAAACTACCCAAGCAAATTCTATATTTTCTGCAGTCTGATATTGTTTTCTTTAATTGTAGCTTGAGAAATAAAAAAATCTGGGAAGATCTTTACTCTGTTTTGTTACTTTTACAAACAGCACACAACAACAGTGACACACATTGGTTTCACAGTAGAACAGTGTGTCATGTTCGCTCTGTCCACTAGAGGGAGACAATCGCAAGACAAAACCTAAATATTTTACTTAAGTACATTTTACAGTCTGTACTTTTTACTTTCACCTGAGAACATTTGAGAGCAGTATCTGTACTTTCTACTCTACATTTCTGAACAGGACTGAAACCCAAAATTTATTATTATTTATTAGAAAAATTAATATATTGATTCGTATTGTTACTGTTGACCAAAATATGTACAATTTTTAATGAATATCACTACATTTACACTTTAACAAATGAAATGAACAACACTTTTACACAAATACTTTTACTTTTCACTCTTAAAGTACATTTTTAAACAGGTACTTAAATACTTTCACTTAAGTACATTTTTTCATGTGATACTTTTACTCGAGTACAGTTCTTCATCCACCCCTGGAACTCGCTGGTCTGGAGGGTTGAGGACGTCGGGCTCGTCTGGGTCGTTCTGCAATAAAAAAACTAAAAAAAAAAAACATTATACAGCTCACACATAACTCCTCTTCACTTATTCTGAATGAAACCTACCCGTTCTGTTTCTCGACTCCTCAAATCTTAAACCGGCCGATTGAGTCAAGAGGAATGGCTTTTCTTCTATCGACACAAAAGTCATAATTATTATTTTTTACTCATATAATTTCAGGTACAAATCCATATTTTCTGATCTGTTTTAATGTTTCCTCGTCACAAACAGACCTGGAGTTGTGTTTTTTTTGTTTCATTCTCACATGTTTAACACACAAACCCTGCAGATTCTGACTGAGTTCTTCTCTCAAACTGAAAACACTCTGTTCCACCTTGTGATGTCATCAAGTGGTGATACAGGAAGTGCTCCACTGTGTTTTATACTTCATACACCTTCATTTCTAGAATCATTTGCATCATTTCAGGCCTGGTATTGCCACTTATCTCGACTGAACTAAAGATAAAAGGAGCTGTTCACTTGAAAAAAAAAAACTACCACTTCATGACATCACAAGGTGGAACAGAGCATTTTGAGCTTTGGAGATGTTACAGACTAATAATAAACACTTGTGAATGAAACAAAACATAACTCCAGGTCTGTTTTTGATGCAGTAACAAAATTATAACATGGATTAGAGCTGCAAGAGTCAGTTTTGTGTGATGCAGGACCAGAAAATACATCAGTACAGTTGGATCTTGGGGCAAACTCGGTCTATTTTCAAAAGCAGCACTTTGGTTTTATTCACTCACCTCTTTTCACTCTTTCTGCGGATGTATTGGAACTGGTTACGTTGGGTCGGAGCCAGAGGAGCCTCGATGTGCACAGGTCCAGTGTTTTGTCGCTCCATCTCTGCAGCTCCATCACCTGTGGAAACATCTCCCTCCCGACCAGGTAAAGCCTCCTGCAAGTCCAGCTCCTGTGAACAAAACCCTCACACGTCAGAGTCCGAGAGGCGCCTTCGTAGCAGACAGAAGTAAATAGTAAGAGCTGATTTCAGATGTTTTGTAAATGAACATTAGCCAGATTATTAAGGACTCACTCTTTTGTTTCTACTCATCGAAGCAGCAGAGGTCATCTTATCTGTGATCCAGTGCAACGCCAGAACCAACATGACGACTCTCGACCAGAGCATCTGTGAAGGAGCAGCGACGAGGACAAGTAGGTCACGAGGACGTAGAGAAGTTTGATAAATCACTGAAGGATTTGTAGACGATAAACGATGATATTGAGGCTAATTTAAGCCACTGACACAGTAATCCTAATGTAGAGTCAACCCTCAAAAATAAAAGTCCCCACTGTAAATATTGACCCTAAAATGTAAAGTTTTGAGGGTCAATATAACTAAAGAAAAACAGAATTTACACAAAAACAGCCCTTCACGTGTCACTAAAATGTCTAAAACGTGCAAAATATCTACTCTATTTCTAAACTGAACCAGGTCAGTGGAACAGAACACAAGTAAAACAGTAAAGTTACAAACTCGTCTCACGTTTGTCTTCTTCTGTGGGTCCTTGTGCAGATGCTGGAGGCTGGTCTGTCTCCTGAGCTTCGCCTCGGTCTTATATCCCGTCTGCGTCTGGGTGGGCTGATGGGGGCTGGCATGGCGGGCTGTTTAGGCTGTGTGTGACTTCAGATCATTCCATCTCGGCCGGTGGCATTGTCCTGCTCAGGGTCAGGCCTCTGTCACACACTGAAGGGTTTGAGCTGATAAGATCCCCCAGCGCACGTCGAAAAGAGACTCACAATGAGGGAGTCCACGCCCTGGTCTGCGGCCCCTGTGGACCTGCTGACACGAGCTCAGATGGCTTCAGGATAAGACGTCGTGATGGGGGATGCTGGAGTTTGACACTTGCTATGGTGGTTTAAACAAAGTGCTTAAGAAAAACTGATCTATATAAAGTCTTAAAAGAAGCTGCACAGATGAAACGCCTCAGTTTGGCTCTGGATCTTCACACTGTTGGACACAGCTGCACATGTCGACTTGTATTACATGATCTGACCTCTCCAGGGGCTGGAGAGTCAGTGTCTCATGTGGAGAAGTCCAAGTCTCTCGGGGTTTTGTTCTCGAGTGAGAGGAGGGTGGAGAGGGTGGGGTGGGTGGGTGTAGTGTGTGATTGACAGGTGGATCTTTGGAGCGTCTGCAGTGATGAGGTCGCTGTATGTGACTCATGGTGAAAAAGGAGTTGCATCAAAAGGCAAAAGTTCTTGTTTTACTGGTAAAGCTACATTTCTACCCCCACTTATGGTCCTGGTTTAGTCCTGGTTTAGTCCTGGTTTAGTCCTGGTTTAGTCTTGATTTAGTCCTGGTTTAGACCTGGTTTAGTCCTGGTTCAGTCCCTGTTCTGGGGATGTCCCACGGTGAGGAGGCCCATGCTTTAGTCCTAGTTTAGCTTTGGTTTGGTCCTAGTTTAGTCCTGGTTTCGTCCTAGTTTAGTCCTGGTTTAGTTCTGGTTTAGTCCTAGTTTAGTCCTGGTTTAGTCCTGGTTTCGTCCTAGTTTAGTCCTGGTTTAGTCCTGGTTTCGTCCTAGTTTAGTCCTGGTTTAGTCCTGGTTGAGCCCTGGTTTAGTCCTGGTTTAGTTCTGGTTTGGTCCTGGTTTAGTCCTAGTTTAGTCCTGGTTTAGCCCTGGTTTGGTCCTGGATTAGTCCTAGTTTTGTCCTGGTTTCGTCCTAGTTTAGTCCTGGTTTAGTCCTGGTTGAGCCCTGGTTTAGTCCTGGTTCAGTCCCTGTTCTGGGGATGTCCCGCGGTGAGGAGGCCCATGCTTTAGTCCTAGTTTAGCTTTGGTTTGGTCCTAGTTTAGTCCTGGTTTAGTCCTGGTTTCGTCCTAGTTTAGTCCTGGTTTAGTTCTGGTTTAGTCCTAGTTTAGTCCTGGTTTAGTCCTGGTTTCGTCCTAGTTTAGTCCTGGTTTAGTCCTGGTTTCGTCCTAGTTTAGTCCTGGTTTAGTCCTGGTTGAGCCCTGGTTTAGTCCTGGTTTAGTTCTGGTTTAGTCCTAGTTTAGTCCTGGTTTAGTCCTGGTTTCGTCCTAGTTAGTCCTGGTTTAGTCCTGGTTTCGTCCTAGTTTAGTCCTGGTTTAGTCCTGGTTGAGCCCTGGTTTAGTCCTGGTTTAGTTCTGGTTTGGTCCTGGTTTAGTCCTAGTTTAGTCCTGGTTTAGCCCTGGTTTGGTCCTGGATTAGTCCTAGTTTTGTCCTGGTTTCGTCCTAGTTTAGTCCTGGTTTAGTCCTGGTTGAGCCCTGGTTTAGTCCTGGTTCAGTCCCTGTTCTGGGGATGTCCCGCGGTGAGGAGGCCCGGAAAAAGACCCAGGACTCGCTGGAAGGACTGTGTCTCTGGGGAACACCTTGGGGTCCCACCGGAGGAGCTGGAGGAAGTGTCTGAGGTGAGGGAAGTCTGGGAGTATCTGTTTAGACTGCTGCCCCCGCGACCCTGTGGATAAACAGAAGAAGATGGATGGATGTTGTATTTTATGACCATGTTTTATCTGTGTTTGCATTTTATAACTTTACGTGTTTTTGCAAATCAGTATTTTGTCTAGTTCTGGTTATTTTAAGGAGATCTTCATGAATAAAATCATTTGTGAGAGACACGATGGCTCTGTCTGTGTCAGCTCTGTTTACAGTTTAAAGTCAGCACCATTTTCCAAAACAATTCTGAACAAAACCTCCTGGTGTGGCTCCATCAGCACGTCCACATGAAACAAAACAACGACAGGGATGCAGCGATGAAGAGATGGATGGAGAGATTGTTAATGAAAGGACGGGGCGGGGGTCAGTCTGGTCCAAGCCTGTTCGCCTTTACACACGTTTTCACTCTTCCTCTTTTCCCGCCCTGTGTAATTGTGTCTATTTGGGGAAAGTGAGGGTCACCAAACAGAGCACGCGGTGACAGATCAGGCGTGTATAAATAAACCGCGGAAAGACTCGGGGTAGAGGCCAGATAGACGACACAGATTAAACCATTACAGCCATAGAGCTCATTAAGGAGCTCTAGGTTTGACTCATTGTGTTATTATACAGTAGTTTTAAGACTTTGTATGCCCAACCCCTCGATAATAACACGCCAGACTGAGCATTGTTTATGAGAGTCCAGTCGCTCGTATCAAGATCGAAATCTCTCTTATTCAACGCTGTGTAAAAATATGTTTGTTGGGCACGTGCTCCTCAGACTTCCTTCACTCCCCACCCGAGTTTACGACCCTATAAGTACAAGGGATTACAGCACGGCCGCATTTAGACACAGCAGACAGAGACACGGGTCTAACAGTGAAAGCCAAAGTTAAATCTGTCAATAGGACAAAAACATTGGAGGAGTGAAGACGTTTCGCTGCTCGTCTTCAGTTCTGGTCACTGCTGGACACTGCCTCATATCTGTCTGAAGGAGGCGCTAACGACACACTGCACTACAGTTTCAGCCTAAATGGCCTAGATTCAACCTTAATAGGCCTATTGGCTCACTCTGTAGTTCTCTTTGTTTCCTTTGTTTGCTTTGGGTCTGAAGAAGTCAGCACTCCAAGGAAAAGCAAAACCGGATAATCTGATAACTTTTATATACACACACCTTACTTGTATCTACACTTTATGTAAGAACCTGTTTTTGATGTTTTATATGGACTTGTTTTGATTGTTTTTATCAGTTTGTATTGAAAGCCATGAAAAAGAGAGCCCGAGTGCTCTCACTGGGTCCCCTGTATTGTCGTAATGTGGGGTGTGAGGCGGACCAGAGATGCAGGACTCGGGGCAAGTTTAAGGGTGTTTATTGACAGAACAAGACACAAGACAAGTGACGGGAAAACATACGAGAAGCTGGGTGCAGGGGGTGCAGGTCAGGGTCCAAAGATGCCGGAAACACACGAGATGGGAACACAGCGGGAGACGGGAGTCCAGAGCAGTGCAGGGAGGCAGGGAGGCAGGGAGCAGGGAGCTGACAGGAACGTGAACAGGAACACGGGCAGGACACGGGCAGGACACGGGCAGGACACGGGCAGGACACGGGCAGGACACGGGCAGGACACGGGCAGGTAGCACAGCAGAGACACGAGGACAAACAGTGAGGCGAACAGCACGCAGACGACCTGGCAAAGAGAGGTGGGTCCTGGCTCCTTTTAACCTCCCGCAGGTGCGTTGATTGCGCTGATGGGCTGCAGGTGTGTGTGGGAGGAGCCAGGAACTCCACCCAGCACCAGAGACAGGCAGGTGAGGGAGGGGCAGAGCAGACACAGGAGGCAGGAGCAGGCAGGGATCATGACGT
The DNA here is from genome assembly GCA_019594935.1 of Periophthalmus modestus. Classification (NCBI taxonomy): domain Eukaryota; kingdom Metazoa; phylum Chordata; class Actinopteri; order Gobiiformes; family Gobiidae; genus Periophthalmus; species Periophthalmus modestus. The sequence continues at coordinate 21,560,606 of JAIEZT010000107.1, read as the reverse complement.
GTATAAATAAAGATAAATAGATAAATAAATGAATAAAATGAATGGGGGATAGGTAGTGTCTTTCTTTCTTTTATTTATTCTTTATTTGTCAGGGTCCATGTACAAATTCATTAATCCTCCAAAAGAAAAGATAATTTGTACCAGATTTAGCTCTTGCTGCTTTCCATCTGCACTCCCTGAACAGGTGTAGTCTCTGGACAAGTGTAGTCTCTGGACAAGTGTAGTCTCTGGACAGGTGTAGTCTCTGGACAGGTGTAGTCTCTGGACAGGTGAACACACATTAAAATACAAATGTTATTACCATTACATTTTGTCCCTCAATCCTGCTCAAAGAAGGACTGGGGCATTAAACAGATGTAACGCTTTTATTTGTGCAAAGTGGCAGAAAAGAGACAAAAATAATATTATAAAGATGATATAATATAAATCTACTGTATGTATTTATGCATAAGCTATAAATGCATTTGGTTTGCCTGAAAAAAAAAAAAAAAAAAAGGCTGTAATTGAATTAGTCCCGCCTCTTATAGTGGTTCTGGCGCCCTCTTGTGGACATGAATGAGCCCAGCAGCTCTGCAGAGGGCTGATAACACTCATGCTGCTCGTGTTTTACAGTTTATCTTCATGAAACAGAAGGAAACACGCGGTATGCACCATGACATAACCCAAAACAACCGCAACAAGTCATGTTTTTACAGAAGTTTTTTCACATCTGATCGAAAATAATAAAAAAAAAAACATTTGCTTGCTCGAGTTGGTTTTGGTTCATAAATATCAAATCAAAGCCACACAGGAATCGGTTTGCAGTAGTGAAACAACGATTCTCTGGTGTGTGTTGGAGGACGGGGGGGTTGGAGGAGGAAACTGCAAGAAATGTTCAAGAGGCGGAGCAAATGCAACAGCGCAACAGCGAGGAGAGGTCAGAGACAGAAACACGACACTAAATCCTCCTTTTACACATCCAAAACTGGGATTTACTTAACCTTTTAACATATCAGCCATCGAACCAACCAGGAGGCATCACCTAAACACAAAAGGTAAGATTTGACTGCGTTTATGCTCGTTTAAACTGAGATTTTAAAGGTTTGTTGCCAGGTAAAAATCTGTGGCGGTGACGTCATGTACGGAGATAAAAACATGTCACAGAACAAAGTAAAAACAAGAAAGTTCTGAAAAAGCAAACTAAAACCAAACATGCTTTTCTGCAAGAGATGGAAAATGTAAGTGACCACCCCCCAGCCTCCAGGCCACGCCCACCTCCCCAGGACCACTAATGAACAAGTGATGTGACTCATTTTTATTTTTTTTCAAAGAACCGAAACTTTTTCTTTCTAATTTTTATGCATTTCTATCCTGGTTAATGCCGAATCAACACAAGAATCAGAACAGAATCAGATCAGGTGACATGAGTGAGAGATTTGTGCACAAAAAACATACTTTGCGTCATAATAACAGTTGTATTTTGAATTATTATTATTGAAAAGCAAAGTTTTGTTAGACTATGTGTCATTTAAAACAGTAAAACTCACTCCCACTGTAAGTTTGAACCATTTTAAACACATCTGAGTCTTGGTCGTTTCTGTTTGTTGATGAAATAAGCTCTCACGTGGCTTCTGTCATATAAATAAACACTAAAAGCGTGAGTCTTTTGAACAGGAACTTGAAATGAAAGATTCGGTTCCCTTAAAAGACCCAAAAGTCCCATCACTAATGAAGAAATGAGACAAAGAGAAAGTCACACCCTGTCACTGCACATCACATGAGCGTCAGTGGAAAATCGTGTTTAAACTGCTGTCATAAAGTCATCAACGGGCTGGAAGGGGAAAAATGCAGATATGCAGCTGGATTAATGTCGGGGCCAAAGTCTCATGATGCTTGTGTTTGATTTTGCTGTAACTTGCAGTGTCCGGCTCCCGCTCCCTCCTCCTCGCTCATTCTCTCTGTTGCTCTAGAGACCCGGGGAGTGGACGAGGAAGTCTGACCTCGTTTTGCTTCCACACACACAGAGCCACACCGCCGACTCCTCACCATGTCCGGCCCCGGTAAGTGATTTATGACTGGAAAGTAGATTACACTGATATCTTTGATTTTATTCTCAAGGTTCCATTGAGTCAGATACAGTGGAAAACAAAACTTTTCCACTTTGTAATAATTGCTGTGGGGATGAGAGATGCACTGAAACGACACTGGAATATTTTCTGGATCAGATATATCCAAATATCAGTTCATGCCATATGCAAAATAAGGGATGTAGTCGGCCCAGAAAGTCTCATAATGTTTGAGCTTTTATTTAGACAAAGCTGTTCTGTTGTTACTGGAAAGAAATAACAGCTACACACACATCTGGATCAGTTTAGTTTGATTTTATTTTGTTTTAAAGGAAATATTTGCTGTTCTTGGTCTCTCTGTATAAATAAAGATAAAAAAGGAGGCTCAGTGAGAGCACTCGGACTCTTCTTCGTGTGTGCCCCCTAGACTGTTTATATCAGGGCTGTCCAAACTATGACCCAGGGGCCAAATGCGGCCCTCAGACCGATTTTTGTCGGCCCTCACGCCTCCTCCTAAACTGGCCCAATTGATCAGGAAGTATTTTTACTACAAACTGAAGAGATTCTACCTGTATAACCTGAATAACATCACGTTGCATTGTGACACAGACATCTTAAATGTTCGTATTAACCTTCTCTGAAGATTAATACAGAAAAAATAACGAAATAACAAAAAAACAAAGAAAACAAATTTAAAATCTTAAAAACAGGTGCAGCTGTGAGAAAAAAACTATGAAATTGCATTTATGGCACCAAATTATCCCATTTAGATTGTCTTTAAAATATATCACATTTGTATTTATTTATTTTTTAATCGGTATCAACAAGCCCCTTCCTGAAATGTCACCTTAACGTGGTGGAGGGGTCAGAAGGGGTCTGGTTCAGGGGTCTGGTTCAGGGGCCGGAGGGGGTCTGGTTCAGGGGCGGAGGGGGTCTGGTTCAGGGGCCGGAGGGGGTCTGGTTCAGGGACCACAGGATCTCATCTCTGCTGTTTGCAGATGATGTTGTCCTGATGCTTCATCGAGCCAGGACCTGCAGCACTGGGGCGGTTTGAGCCGAGTGTGAAGTGGCTGGGATGAGAATCAGCTCCTCCAAATGTGAAAAAGGTGTCTTGCCCTCTCTGGGAGTCTCTGCCTCATGTGGAGGAGTTCAAGTATCTCAGGGTCTTGTGACAGTTGAATCGGTGCAGCGTCTGCAGTGATATGTCGCTGTATCGGCCCATCATGGTGAAGAAGGAGCTGAGCCGAAAGGAAAAGCTCTCGATTTACCGGTTAGTCTAAATTCATCGATGGATGGTATCGGCAGGTTCTGAAAACTATAGTATCAGTATGTGGACTGAAACTGAAAGTTGCGTCTCCAGTGTGGGCGTGTTTTCCTTTTGCCTCTGTCCTATTTGGAGGCTGTGGAAAGGCCCCGTCCTGGATTCCCAGAATGCCTCTGAAATAACCCCCCCCCCCCCCCCATGTAAACGTGTAGAGGCATTCCTTACATGTTTGAAAAATCACCTTAGTCAGTTGGACCTGCCCCTCTCCTTCTCTCCTTCCCTCGTCCTCTCGTCTCCTCTTCCCCTCCTCTCCTCCTCCTGTCCTTCAAGCCTCCTCTCGTCCCCTGTCCCATTTTCCCCTCCCCCTCTCCTCTCCTCTCATCTCCTTCTTCCCTTCCTCCCCTCCTCATCTCCTCCCTCCTCCTCTCCTCCTCCCTCCCCCTCCTCTGTATGTATACTGTGTCTGTGCGGTGACATACTGTACAGTGTGTGGTCATGTTAACGGCCCACTGCTAGAGCATGCTGGGTAAATTTCTTAAAGGGCCCATATGACTCGACTCTCTGATCTGTTCTAATGTTTCCTCGTCACAAACAGACCTGGAGCTGTGTTTTGTTTCATTCTCACATGTTTAACACACAAACAAACCTGCAGATTTACGCTGAGTTCTTCTTCTTCTCTGTACCACCTTGTGATGTCATCATGTGATAGTACAGGAAGTGCTCCACTGTGTTTTTAAACTCCACACACCTTCACTAGAATCATTTGGATCATTTCAGACCTGTAATTGTCCAATCTCTACTGAACTTAAAGGTAAAAGGAGCTGTTGACTTGAAAACTACCACTTCATGACATCACAAGGTGGAACAGAGCATTTTGAGCTGTGGAGATGTAGACAGAATGAAACAAAACACAAGTCCAGGTCTGTGTTTGGGGGGGTAACAGCATTAGAACATGGATTAAAGCTCATAAGAGTCAGTTTTGTGTGATGTAGAACCTTTAGAACCGATATTGTTCAGTTGGGCGAACTGGAATCAAGTGACAAACCTGAATTCTCTGTAAATAATTTTCGTTTTTTTTTTTTGATTCACTCTGGGGCCTTGGATTGTGCTGTCCGGCTGAAATGACCCAAACCAGTCAGACCAGTTTCTATGACAGCAGTGGCATAACACAGTGGAAAGATCAGTGGAAAGTTAAAGCTCGACATAAGTCAGAGATTTAACAGTTCTTTTTTCGTTTGTTCGTTTTGTTCAGTGAAGTTGTGGTTCGTGGTCTCAGCTTTAACATAGTTTGTACGTTTAGCCACAAATGCATTTACTAACCACGAACTGTGCAACAAGCCCCTTTGGTTGTATCATAGACTTTATATAGAAATGGATAAACAGGAAGTGGTTACGTGCGCGCTTCATGCTCCATCGATTCTGGCTTCAATTCACTTTCTATTGAAAAACTGTGTCTCTCTCTCTCTCTCTGTCTCTGCTGCTGTCAGACTCATTTTGGTCTTAAATGTTTGTCTTAACCCTCTACATGATCCTGGGTTTTTTTATTTCACTATTGTGTCTGTAAATCAAGATATGAACATTACTAACAGACCTACCCTCGCTCCCGCTAGCGTTAGCAACAGGTTTGATCGACAACGTTGCTAAGTGTCCGCTCCCTGCTAAACCTGCGGTGTGGACGGGAAGGGCCATTACCTTCAACAACCTGGCTCCAGATTTTTCATTTTTTACAAAAATAAGAAAATGATCATTATTTCTCTTGACCCCAGAGCTCCTTGACCCCAGAGCGCCCCCTGGTGCATAAATGTGTGTCTGTCTTTTTAAATGAGTGATTTTTCATGTCACACGGCAGGATCACAGCATTAAACTGTTTATATCTTTTCTAGATTTAAAATGGAGATAAAGGTGTAGTTTATATTAAATATCTGGAGAGTCTCGAGTAAATAAAAGTCACACTGGGGGATATTTTCCTGTGTTTCTTGTTAAAATCCAAAAACATGAAACACGACTTCATTCTAAAACTCTCTGTCGTTTATATATATAGAACACAGATTTGTACAGACCTGAGTTTAATTTTGGAGGAAGAATAGTTTTATTTATAAAGTCATTTAAAGTGATAGCACCACAAGAGGGCGCCACATCAAGTACCCGCCTACATTTGTACATAAAGAAAATAAAACAGGGTCCCAGAAAGTGAATTCCTGACTGGTGTGGTCTGTTCGGGTAAATTTACGCCTGAGATTTGGGGATTACAGGTGGATTATGGGGTCTTTAGTGACACGGGGAATCCTGGATGAGCCACACACATATGTCACGTCATGTCGGTCATAATCATCACTATACGGAGCTATCGTTTCAGTAAATGAAGATGGAACAGTCGTTTTTGGGTCACTTTTTATTGTGGGAACTTTTTCTTTGTAGTAGTGGACAGTGTTTTGTTAGTTTTCTGTACGACGATGAGATTTGAGCTGTATAAATAACTTCTTGAGCTCTCAGTAGTGGAAAAAACTGCCAAAAAAAAACAAAAAAAAAAATCCGAGGGGGGCACCAGTATAATTTGTACCCAGGCCCCAGAATTTGGTTGAACACCCCTGCAGACCCGTAGTCTTGTATTATTTGACAGATTATTTTATTTATTTATAAGGATTTCTATGGACAACAGCAGGACGGAGAGGGCACAGAGTGAGGCAGCTGAAGATCTGGGAGTGAATCATGAGTTTAATCTTGCATTTTTCTGTTTAAATAGTTGTTTTGGGATGAGCTCTGGTGCCGTTGTGTTTGGAGATGTGTTTGCAGTTTGAGATACACAGTCTGATCGTAGATACTGAAAAGTCTTAAGAGTTTGTTTCCATGGACGCAGTAACCATAGTTCATTTTAGCTTTAATATCAACTGACAAACATTTAGCGTTAGCAGAACGATCTTCTGTTTTTTGGGACTTTACTGGATCTGTGTCACTCGGTAAGCCAGAAATGTGTTGAAATCTTTTGTTTTTCCAGGTCATGGGATTTTGTGTGTTTTGAAATCAAAAGTCTCAGGAGTATGTGACTAACTTACATAATAAAACATGTGGGAGTCACTGGTCTAATGTTAGATTCGTTAACAGTTTTGTGAAGTGTCTGAAGCAGCGGAGACGTTTCATCTGCTCTTTTCCTCTGAGTCTTGTCACTTCTCACATAAAAACCTCCTTCTCTTTCATCACTCTCTCACTGTGACTGAATCCCATGTGACCTGATGTGACGTGATAAATGATGTTTGCAGTTTACCCTGGTGTCCCTGGACAAAGTCCCTACCCGATGCCTGGCCACTCCGTAGCACCTTACCCTCAGCCGGGATATGGAGATCCCAACCAGGCTCCGCCCCCCGTAGGCTTTAACATGGGCTACAGCCAAGGTCCTCCACCAGTCATGTACCAGCCAGGACCTGCTGTCGGCCCGGAGTACGGAGCACCTCCAGGAGGCATCGCCCCGGCCCCCGGGGGACCCGCTGTCCTTGTGGGGGTCCCACCAGGACTAGAATACCTCACACAGGTGAGTCAGACCAGACTGTCCCTATGACAACAAACATGCAGCTTTTTGAACTTTTGGACATCTATGCTGCTCCCTGTTTTTTCTGTTAATAATAGAATAATAATTATAATAATTATAGATAATAATTCATAATTCTATTTCTACGAATGTTGTGCCTTTACCCTGTATTCCTGTGCGGCTCAGCACCACTCCTTAATGTTTTGTTGATTGTAAAAAGGTCTCGGGTGTCAATGAGGTGTGCTGTGTGATTAAAACGAGCTCAAACAGCTTTTCTAGGTAAAACGGCTCCACATTAGTCACTGAGTCACTTCTGTCTGTTTAAACAGGTTCAACCATAAGCTCGGTTTTATGTCTCTGTGGAAAAGCTGCATCTTTGTGGTCTGGACTTTGCATTGCAAATAAGCATATGCCTGTCCATATGTCTGTGTGTGTGCATCTGCATGTGGCTCTTTATGAATGTCTGATATTACACATGTTCTGTCAGTGGTTGTTGTGTTGTTGTTCTATCAGTGGTTGTTGTAACGTTGTATTTTTTTGCAACTAACACAGTTTATCTTGGTTATAGATCGATCAAATCCTGATTCACCAAAAAGTGGAACTTTTAGAAGGTAAATGAGTGTATCATTAACAAACAGGTGCAGTTTAATGTGCTCTTATTGTTCACGTCCTTGACAGATATTTTCTCTTGTTCTGTGTCCACACCCAGCTTTTATTGGCTTTGAGACTAATAATCAGTACGAGATAAAGAACAGCCTGGGCCAAAAGATCTACAAGGCCAAAGAGAAGAACGACTGCTGCACCAGGAACTGCTGCGGGTCTCTGCGGAGCTTCGACATGAAGATCAAAGACAACTTGGACCGAGAAGTGATCCGCCTCGTCAGGCCGTTCCGCTGTATGTCCTGTTGGTGCCCCTGCTGCCTACAAGAGGTCAGAGGTCAAGGGCCACTGTCCAGGGCTCAGTATTAGATAAACTATGGCTCTGCAAATATAAGTATGTGAAACTTCAGCCTCGATTAGTCACAGTAATAATGTCTCTGATGGTCTGTGTCGTTTGAACTGTAACAAAGAGCCTGAGTTAATCATCCACAGATCAACAGCCCACAGCTGGACATTTTATTTGCACTTTCATTTAGTGTTTTTGTCTTTACTTTTACTACTTTACATTTTATACACACACAGAAAACATCAAATATATGAAGCAAGATGTATGGAAATATGTAGTAAAGAAAAAAGTTAATTAACTCCAGTAAATATTTTTCTACAAAGCAAATGGTGGATACTTTGAGAATTTGAATATAAAAAATATAATATAAATAGTAGACTTTTTTTCTTTACCACATAATTCCATGTTACTTCATAGAGCTGATGTCTTCTGTGTTTATATAAAATGTAGAAAGTAGAAAAAATATAGAAAAAAGCTCAGTTTGTAGAGGCTTTGCCCACTGATCTGAAGGTTAGCAGTTTGAATCCCGCTCCCACAGATGAGCTGTTATCTGTGTGAACGCATGTGTGAATGTGAGTGTTTCCTCGTTTAAAAGCGCTTTCAGAGACTTGCAGGTGGAAAAGCGCTGTATAAAAGTGTGTCCATTCACCTGCAGTATCATTCCGCAGCTCCACACTCTGTTTAAAGCCTCTCCCTGCACTGACTCAACCCATGTGAGGCACATTACCTTTGTTATGTCACACCACAATGAGCCAGTGTGTTCTCCACCTTTACTTCTCATTCCTGACTGACCATGTGACCTGGGACTCGTGATGCTCATTTATAGTTGTCAGTATCAAGAGGCAATGGCCAGAATAAAATAAATTCAACACGACCATGACAAAGAAAGATGTTCAGGTTTAAAAATAAAAGCCGTTTCAGTTGAGCCTTTATAAATATATAGATATCAGTGTTGTCCAAACTTTTATCATCGAGGGCCACGTCTTAATGCAGATTTGAAGCAGAGGGCCACGGACCTGTAGTCAATACGATGAGTCTTTCAGATGCATTTTGTGTAGTTTTCAGATTCGCTGTGTCTTTTAATGAGGCGTAAACATTTATTTCAGGTTTGTATCACAATAAAAAGTGATATTGTTGAGGTTGTAGTGGAGAATGACTTAAAAAAAAAATACTACTGATGGTCAAATGCACCAGTTTAACCCTGCTCTATATAAAGATCTGGAAAAGTCGACACCAGCAGATTATTGTTGGGACTAAGTTTATATTTTGGTTCAAATTTCCAAATGACACAAGCCCCAAATTTTGTATATTACACCAGAATAAAAAACGTAAAGCTTTTTCCCCATTACTGTTAACTTCTGTATATGGTAGGTCAGCTGGTAGAGCATTTGGTTTGTCCATTGATCTGAAGGTTGGCGGTTCGAATCCCAAGCTCCCACACATAATAATAATGTCGTTGTGTGTCCTTGGGCAAGACACTTAACCCCTGAATGTGTTATTGAATGTGTGAGTGGTTCCTTGAAGCGTTGAGCCTTGCAGGTGTATAAAAATGTGACTGTTTCCTATATTCTGTCGACTGTGTTGTAGATGGAGGTCCAAGCCCCGCCCGGCACCACAGTCGGTTACGTCAAACAGGACTGGCACCCGTTCCTGCCCAAGTTTTCCATTCAGGGCGCCAACAAAGAGACCCTCATGAAACTAGAAGGGCCCTGCTTCGCCTGCAACTGCTGTGGAGACGTCAACTTTGAGGTACATTTATCGACGCTGTTCTTGCACTTAGGCCTGTCACGAAAAGAGTATGAACGTGTTTGGTGTTCTGCGTCCTGATTGGCTGAGGGACTGTAGACCATTGTGTTCTGCGTCCTGATTGGCTGAGGGACTGTAGACCATTGTGTTCTGCGTCCTGATTGGCTGAGAGATTGTAGACCATTGTTCAGACAAATTTACATAAATGTTGGATCGCAGTGTGACTCTGAAGTGCTGTATGTTTGCAAGTTTTCTCCCCGACAAAACCCACAATGTCGATGAAACGTTCTGCACCGACAAAGGCACCGACGAAGGTTTGAACTTTGAGAGAGTTTAAACGAGAGAGAAATGTGAGAAAATGTTAATGCCTGTGTGAAAAGTGTATAAAGTGTGTGGTGAGGGGTTATTTTTAGAGCGTAACCCCCATGATAAACGAGGGACCACTGTCTAATTTTAAACTTGTTCTTTTTCCAGTTAAAAGGAAAAGATGGGGATCAGACCATTGGCCGCATCAGTAAACAGTGGAGCGGCCTCTTAAAGGAAGTTTTCACTGATACAGACAACTTTGGGATCCAGTTTCCCATGGACCTGGACGTGAAGATGAAGGCTGTGCTCATGGGCGCCTGCTTCCTCATTGTAAGTCCATCGTTTAAACTCATTTTCATTCTCCTCGTGTCATTAATTCACTAAGTGTGTTTTTGTTCTTAACAGGATTTCATGTTCTTTGAGAAAGTCGGCGAAGCGAACCAGCGCAGCACCGTGTTTTCATAAAACCAAACCACGACTCGGGAACGAGGGCGTTCTGCTCGTTTCCTCCTCGTTTAAATACTCCGACCAAAGCAAATCTTTATTTTTTTAACAATCACAATGACAAAACTTTTGAAAGTCTCCCATAAACAGAGCTACAACCAAATATGTACATGCAGGAGCAGCACTGTGCAAAAGCTTTAACGGATTAAACTCAGCGGTGGAAGAAGTACTACTCCATTTAGTTACTGAAGCAAAAGTACAGATACCACAGCAAAGACATACTCGAGTAAAAGTAAAAATATCACATTAAAACTTCAACTTAAGTAAAAGTACAGATACCACAGCAAGAAAGTTAAAATATCATATCAAAAGTTCAACTTAAGTAAAAATATTAAAGTATGTTTAAAAATGTGCTTAAAGAGTAAAAAGTAAAAGTATTTCTCAAATTTTTAGTCTTATAAAGCTTCAAATGTGGTGAAAATTTAGAAAGAAGAAAATGATTTTTACTTTTCAGTCCTGTTCAGAAATGTAATGGAGTAGAAAGTACAGATACTGCTCTCAAATGTACTTAAGTACATTTTACAGTGGTACTTTTTACTTTTACTTAAGACACATTTTCAGTATCTGCACTTCACGACTTTCACTTTGCTACTTCCCACCACTGGGTTAAACCTTTATTTACTAAAAAGACTTGATCACATATTGACTTTTAGGTCATTTTCCAACCCCTAAAATGACTAAACTCACATTTTAGTGGGTCTCCTTTTTTAAAACCTGTATCGTCTGTCATCTTGTTAAAACTTTTGCACATTACTACGTCTGTCAGATCTGATCAAGCCGATTCTTTTTTCCTTCCAAAGATCCTAAACATTTTGTGCCTACAGAAAAAGAAGCGAATGTCGTGTAAATGTATAAAAGCGCTTAAGCTGTTGGCGTTTGAGATTGTAACGCTTGTGCCTGTCTGTGTTGTTATGCTAACGTGCTCAGTACAATAAGCGTCATATTCATGTGTGTAGTACTAACACACGAGCAGAGCGAGGCTTTAAGTCGTGTATGAAGTCTGCCCGGAAGTGCATGTACTAACGGTGTTTACAAATGTTTTTTTTCTCACTCGTGGCCAGTGTTGCTCCATGTAAATTTAGTCGCCGGGTGCCATGGTTACGGTAGAGTAGACTGAACTTTGACCTTTGACCGTCCAGTAGGCCTGTCACGATAATAAACTTTAAAGTTCGATATATCACTGAAGTAAACACAGATAAACAATAATATACAGCTGATTTAATAACACAAGAGCAGATTTAAACCAGAAAAACTATTCGAATTGACAAAATTGGGGAAAAAAATGGAAAAAACAGCCAAATGAAACACTTTAGTACTGTGTTTATGTCTGTAATGCGTCATAGAAGTTATTAATTCAACTTTTTACGGCTTAAATCCAGAGGCGGTGCCAGAGAGGGCTTCAGGGGGCACAAACCTCCCCAGGAATTACCATTGCCCCCCAAAAACTTTCATCCCACATCCAATTTCGACTAAAACCAGTGTTCAAAATGAGACTTAAATGAAATAAACAATTTTCTAAGTCACTAGAGGGTGCTAACTACAATTGCATTAGTTTAAAACAGTGAAACAAACTGTTAGGGGGGTTAAAAGGCTCTAAATTAACTTTTTACTTGAGCCTTGGCCCCTCTTTAGCTCCTCCAAACAAAAATGTCCCTGCTTAAATCTTATCATAGAGTCAAAAAATAACCCAAAATGTCCCAGTAGTGCAAAGAAAAAAGAGGAATATTCACCTAAAAACATTGCTCGAGCTTTTATATTTTGAATGATAAGTGGATGTAGTGATGATTGTGACAGGCCTACAGTCCAGACATGTGCAACAAGCGAGTACATGCTTCACATTTTTTATTTAATCTGACGTGGGAGGTGCAAAGCTGAAAGGCGGAAGTTGAGGTTTGACACTCAGTTGACACTTCAGCATGACTCTGTCTGATCTGGACTCATGGTTGCTAAAGAAGATGAGATAATAATGGGCCAGTTTGAACCTTGTGACGGGGGGTGAACCACTAGAGCCTGAGGTCCTCCATGTCTCTGCCTTAACATTAAAACCTCCAAACCAATACTCCCTCTCTGTTTAAATGTGTGTGTTATATACGGTTTATAGTCTGCTGTTTTGTACGTCTTTTGTTGGATGGTTGCAAAAGACTTTTTTTTACATGTAAACTGTGTTCTTAAAAATAAAATATAAATATCGACCGTTGCTGCCGCCGTTGTTTCTTTGGTGCAGTGACAGAGCTGGAAAAGTTTGGGGAAAGCCCAGTGAAACCTCAGCCCGGCGGAACATCTGTGTTCACTTAGAAAAAGGAACCAATGAGAAATCCTTCCTTCCTTCCTTCCTGTTTGTCCACTGAGCTGAAGGTTGCTGGTTCAAATCCCGCTCTTGATGTAAACAGATGAATGCTGTTGTTGTGTCCTTGGGCAAGACACTTAACTTAATCCCCTCGCTCCAGTGTCTGTGTGCACTGGTGTGTGGATGTGCGAGTGGTTCCCTGTTGTAAAGCGTTTTGAGTGATCTGAAGGTGAAAAATGCTGTATAAAAGTCTGAGAGTGTGAAAAATTCCACTTATTTAAATAAATATATGTAAAAAATAAAGATTAAACTCACAGATCTCTTTAAATCCTTGGCTCTAGCGCCATCTACTGGAGACAAAGAGAAGAGCTCAGGGGTTTGATTCTGTACATGTCCACACTCATGTTTCTGAAGGTGATTTAGGACCAAATAAGATGTGACTTAACTTCACAACTGAACAGTCACTGATGGGACTTTCGGCTCCTTTGTGGGATCCGAATCTTTGGGATCTGTTCATTTTAGAGCCATTCAAAAGACCGGCTCTTTTTATATTTATTTATATGACAAAAGCCAATGTGAGAACTTATTTTATCCACAAACTGATCACACAGAGGAATAAAGCCTCAGACGTGTTTAAAATGTGTTTAAAATAGTTGAGTGTGAGTGAGTTTATCCTTTGGAATTATGAATAATCTAAATAAAATGTTGCACTACAATAATATTAAATAAAAAAATATGTTTTCACTTCGTCCGCCGACTCGTCCATGAACATCACATCACTCTGTACAATCCATGTCAATTTTGTGTTTTAAAATTTAAAAAACGGCTTCAGATTCCCACAGTAAATTATCTGGTGTATTACTATAGTGATCAGACGTCCCCATTGACCCGGGACAGTCCCAGTTTGGAGGGTGTCCTCTGTCCCAGCAGATTTACACAAAACTAGTGATTTGTCCCAGTTTAATACAAGAGGAAATGTCCCCACTGTCACAGTTGTCCCCATTTTTGACCCATTTCATCCCCGTCCACAGTAAAGAGCGAAATATATTCTCATTTGTTTAGCTAAAATACAGAAATTACGCTTGAAAATGAGCAGAAGGCAGAAAAATGCACCAACAAACTGTCAGTCCCTCAGATTCTGACACAAACGAGCTGGAGGTCAGCCTGACCCGACAGTCTCACTGTTTTATTCAAACCAAGCATCAAGCATCACAACCCCAGTGTGTCCCAGTCAGAGACGGGACTTTTGACTGTTTTATCAGATCTGAATCTTTTGGATCCGTTCATATAAAAGAGCCGTTCAAAAGACTGGCTCTTTTTATATTTATTTATATGACAAGTGAATGTGAGAACTTATTTTATCTACAAAAAGATCACAGACAAAGACTCAGATGTGTTTAAAATGTGTTTAAAATGGTTCAAACTGAGAGCAGGAGTGAATTTACCCTTTGGAATTATGATAATCTAAATAAAATGCTGCACAATAATAACAATAAAACTTTATGGTGTTGTGATGATAAATGAGTTTTCTGTGTCTGACGCTCTCACTCGTGTCGCCTGGTCGTCTTCTGAGCTGATTCTCGTTGGTTCAGAGTTAATCTGTGGAAAAAACGCATAAAAAACAGACAGAAAAAGATTCGACTCTTCAAAAACGAGATCCGGTTCCAACTGTTCACGTTAAGGAATCGTTCAAAAGAGCCGACTCGCTCACAAAACATCACGAGTCCCAGTTTTGAACTACACAAAACACGGCCCATAATTCAAGATAAATTTATTCAAATACAACTATTACAATATGTACATGTGTAAAACGTGTCAGATAATCTCATCAAAAGTAGAAAAAGTGTCTGATGTGTCATGTTTACACTTCATTGTTGTATTGTACATTCACATTGGTGAGGCCTGCACCTGTTCAAACTGTGAAACAACGGGATTTATCGCAACAGTCTCTTTATCTTTATCCTGAAACGCTCCACAGAGACGTCCCCTTCTCACACTCGCCTCTCTGCGCTGACCTGAGGACCCGCCCGTCTTCCCGGGACCATCGGAGCAGGTATCGACTGGCCAGCTGCAGGTTCCACTGGTATTTGGACAGGATCCTCACACAGTCGTCTCTGGAGCACAGGCTGAGGGAGTAGAGCTGCTCCAACTGAACGAGAGAGAACACCACGTCAGGTTTGGACACGATCAGGCCTCTACAGCGACGCTTTTGATTTCTATTATGTCTAAATGATGTTTCCAGGGTCAAAATGAGCAGAATTCCTGCGTCTTTGACCTTTAGATGATATTAGAATTTAAATTGGTTTTGTTGCTTTGTTAATCAGTGGGTTAAATATGAAATGAACTTGAACTTTATCAAATCTTTTACGTACGAAGTAAAAGTAGTAAAGTACTGCGCTTATGTAAAGTACACATACCTAAAATCTGACTTGAGAGTGTGTACTTTTTACTGTACTTTCGCTGTGCAGACAACTGAAAGTTTTTTATTCTGCCTCTCGTGTTTTAATGGTGTTGATCAAGATTTGAGCTAAAATCTTTATGAAAATCACCACATTTGAAGCTTTATAAGACTCATAACCTGCACAAAATACTTGACTTTACTTTATTATTAATGTACTTAAAGAGTAAAAAGTGAAAATATCACATGAAAAAATCTACCTGAGTATTTTTTTCCTTGGTAACAAAATGAGTACTTCTTCCACCACTGTTCATATACTTTTCCAACACAAATCTAACTTGTTGTAACCACATTTGACTCGTTTAAGTAATAATTTGGAGTGAAAAGTGAAAGCACAGGGACCTTGAGATGCTGCTCGGCTCTGATGGGGTTCCAGTCACATCTCTGCAGAGCGCCGTGCACCTCCTCCGTCGTCACGCCATGGACCGACTCCATCACCTGCGTCACAAAACATTCATCATCTCTTTTATCTTATATTTTTATTTACTAATACTTTGTGATTTGTAGCTGCTGTAGTGAGGGCTCGTGTCTGTGTAGTGACAAAAACGAACAAAAGCGCCGAGGAAACTTAGAACGAAACATAACTCAGACATTCTCTTTGGTTTCACGCAGAAAAACACAACAAAATCAATGTCCAGGTCCAGAGATGCATTTACGCAGGTTTATTTCCATGTTCACAGGTAAAAAAACAAGTTTACATGTTCAAGACGCACTTCCTGCGTCTCCTGCCGAGGGGTAAAAACCACAGACCCGCCCAGGTGCATCCTGGTCCATCTAAACCACCCCCGTGCCCCCCCCTCACAGACTGAACCAGAACAGAAAAAGTGCTAAGACATATTAACAAAGCAAAAAGATACAATAAATATGCAAATTTATCAAAAAATAAACAGACAAACAATTTTTCCATGAACAAAAATATTAAACTAAACTTAGAAAGAACAAAAACAGACGAACGGCTCCTACAGTCTTATCATTTTCTCTTTTCTGCTTGTATTCTGCTGCACTTTGACACGTTTTTGTTTATAAAATGTTCTATATACACAACATGGATTGATCTCACACAAAGATTATGTGAAAAAAGTGTAAAAGCAGGGCCGTCCTCGTACCTGTGCGATCAGAGCGTCCTTGGTGTTGTAGACCTGAGGCGCCTTGTCCCGGGGTCTGTCTTTACTGTCGCACTCGTCCAGCTGAGGGGTGGAGCGAGCCATGTGGGCCATCTTCGTCAGGTTACTGCCCCCCATGAAGGGCTGGGGCGGGGGCTGGTGCGGCGGGGACAGGACGCCCGGCGGAGGCCACGAGCCCTGTGGTATCTGCTGTAGGTTGGGTCGTTTCTGGGGTTTCTGGTTTGGGCGTTTGAAGTTTGGTGGAGGGGGGCGTGGAGGCGGGATGTTGCTGGGGGTCATGATGCTGGCGTCGCTGAAGCGGCGGGGGTCCTGGGGAGTCACCACGCTGTGAGCCGTCATCACGGGAGGCATCAGCTTTCCGTGTTGATCCACTCGGATCATGCCGACCGTGTGAGCTCTGGGACGACCCCCGCCCAGAACGGACTCCAGACTCAACGAGAGACCTGTCCACAAACAGACAGGATTTACACTTTATACAGTTTGTGGAAAGGCAACAGGAAAAACAAAGTCCGTTTATTCAACTTATTTGGCCACACCCACTTTTAATCTTTAAATGCCCCTAGTTAAACCAAGCTTAGCAACCCTGTCAATCAAACTTGTGGCTAACGCTAACCGGAGCGACCTCGAGGAAAGAAGGACCTGATGTGTCTGTTATTAATGTTCATATGTTGATTTACAGACACAAAAGTGAAATAAAAACCCCAGGATCATGTAGAGGGTTAATACGAACATTTAAGACCAACATGAGTCTGACAGCAGCAGCTACAGAGAGAGAGGAGCGACAATATTTCAGTCTGAAGTGAACTGGAGCCAGAGTTGATGGAGCTGGAAGCGTGTCCAGCAGGTTAGCTACGTCCGTTTGTATAAACAGTCCATGGTGGCAGCAGATTTTAAATCTCATATAAAGCAGAGCTGATTTGTTTAAAATGTTCATGTGACCAACAAGTCGACACTGCAGCGAGTCTGTGGAGGCTTTAAAGCTGCTGTTAAGATCAACCTGAATAACAGCAACAACTGCAATAAGGTGAATATTCCCCAGAGGAAAAACAGTTTCCACAGTTTATAGAAAGAACATTATATATTAAAGCTGCTATATTACGCAAAACTGAATCTTGTAGGTTTAAGACATGTTCTGATGCTGTTTCCTCCTCAAAAACAGACCTGGAGTTGTGTTTTGTTTCATTCACATGTTTGAGTCACACTTATTATTAGTCTGTAACATCTCCAAACCTCAAAATGCTCTGTTCCACCTTGTGATGTCATCAAGTGGTAGTTTTCAAGTTAACAGCTCATTTTACTTTTAGTTCAGTAGAAGATTGGCAATTCCAGGGGCTGAAATGATCCAAATGATTCTAGAAATGAAGGTGTATGGAGTTTAAAAACACAGTGGAGCACTTCCTGTATCACCACTTCATGACATCACAAGGTGGAACAGAGTGTTTTCAGTTTGAGAGAAGAACTTAGACTAAATCTGCAGGTTTTTTTGTGTGTTAAACATGTGAGAATGAAACAAATCACGACTCCAGGTCTGTTTGTGATGAACAGATCAGAAAACAGCGTCACATGGGCCTTTAACAGAACTGATCTTATTTATTTATGCTGTTGTGTAACTGTGCACATGATTTACTTGTTGGTTCATACCTGCCATTTTCTGCAGATTGGAGCCTTCCTTTTCTCTTCCAGGCCCAGACCTCCAGCCACTGCTGCAGACGACAACATGATTAAAGAAAAACTCTTTTTCACTGTACGTCCCTGACCTCACGTCACAAACGTGTCGTCCTGTCACTCACCTCTCTGCTCCCTCCGGTGTGCCCCAGGTGTGGTCCATTTTAATGTCTCCATGTCCCGTGTGCTTCAGACTCCCTTTCAGGGGTGAAGAGATGAAGGCGGTGGGTGGGACTGGTATGGGGGCGGGGCCGGGAGGAGCGGCGGCAGCAGGTGGGGGCGGAGGCATGATGAGGATGGCGGGAAACCAGCCGACGCTCAGAGTTCGCTGGTTCTGACCTTTCCATTCGGTCATGTCCAGACTGCACAAACAGACACAAAATGGAGGGTTTGATTAGACTATGAATCTAAAAGCACAAAGTAGTAAATAAGAATCATAAAAACTGTTCAGCCTCATGGCATTGACCTCTTATGCCCCCTGCAGGCAACAAGATGTACTGCACACACTTTACAAACAAACCAGAGGAACGCTCAGGTTCACTGTGTCTCAAAGCTGGAGCTAACTTTTACCGAAAGGATAAAATATAAAATAAACAACACATTAAAATTAAAATGTGTCAATGAAAAGACGACCGGACAGTTTTTTACATGTGGATTATTTCAGTTTGTGGTGTTATTTCAGTATCTGTAATGTCTAAAAATTAGCGTTAAGTTTAGCACTGACAGTAAACACCTCCATTTAAACACAGAAGTGTCGCCTCATTCACATCTTTAACATGTTCTAAAGAGACATGTCCCTGAAGTCTCATCTTTAGGTATTTATTCTTTTTAGGGAGACCCGGCGAAAACGTCACAGAGACAGAACTGGACAGAAGTAGTGGCGCTCACAGTGAGGTTTCTGCTGATGTGCTGAGACTCATTATGTTACTTCAATATTCAGTGCATTTTTGATAGAACGGGATGAGCAAAAACAAACCAAAAAACACCAGAAGCAACTGTGAAACTTTCTGCTGTAACATAAAGCAGCGCCCAGACGTCTACATCAAAAATCTAATCCTGATCCTTTGAGGAACGCAGCCCGAGATGAACTGATTTAAACTCATTTCATCGAAACAAATGTCCCTCTGTCCCAAATCAGGATGGAGCACTCATTTCCCCTGTCTCCACTACTTTGTCTCCTCTCCCCTGTCCCCTCTCCCCTGTCCCGTCTCCCCCGTCCCGTCTCCTCTTATCCCCGTCTCCACTACCCTGTCTCCTCCCCCTGTCCCCCCCCGTCCCCTCTTCCCGTCCATCCCCCCCTCTCCACTCCCCTGTCTCCTCCCCCCTGTCTCCCTAATACTTTGTCTCCTCCCCCTTTCCCAATGTCCCCTGTCCCGTCAGGATGGAGCCTCATCTCCCTCCCATTATCCCCCCGTCCCATCTCCCCTCTCCCCTGTCTCCCTTGTCTCCACTATTTTGTCTCCTCCCGTCCCTGTCCCCTAATGAACTGGTTTAAACTCATTTTTCAACAATGTCCCACTGTTCCAAATCAGGATGGAGCACTCATCTCCCCTGTCCCATATCCCGTCTCCTCTCTCCCGTCTCCTCTCTCCCGTCTCCTCTCTCCCGTCTCCTCTCTCCTGTCCCCCTCTCTCCCCTCTCCTGTCCCTCTCCCCTGTCCCCTCTCTCCTGTCCCCTCTCTCCTGTCCCCTCTCCGTCCCCTCTCTCCCGTCCCCTCTCCTGTCCCCTCTCTCCTGTCCCCTCTCCCATGTACCCTAATGAACTGATTTAAACTAATTTTATTTCAACAATGCCCCACTGTCCCAAATCAGGATAGAGCACTCAACTCCCTTGTCCCCCCCCCGTCCTGTCCCGTCTCCAGTCACCTCCTCCATCTTCCTTACCCCCTCTCCTGTCTCCTCCCCCCCGCGTCCCCTCTGTCCCCTGTCACTCACCCATGATCAATGGCCGTCACCATGTCGTTTGGTAAAAGGTCCAGTTTCCTCGGTTCAGAAAACTCCCTGATGGCCTGAACTTCCATTGGTTTGGCCTGTGAACATGGACATTTATTCATATTATTCATTATTCATAAAAAATACAAGAGAGATGGTTTATTCATCTTCAGCTGAACCACAGACGGAATAAAAAAGTGGATGGAGTGAGTGTGTCAAATGAAGAGGGGCCAATCTGGAGTCATGATCACTTCCTGTTTGGAACGTGGCGGCTAGCAGGTTAGCTATGTCCATTTATATATACAGTCTATGTGCATTTATATATACAGTCTATGTCCATTTATATATACAGCCTATGTCCATTTATATATACAGCCTATGTCCATTTATATATACAGCCTATGTGCATTTATATATACAGTCTATGTGCATTTATATATAAACTCTATGGGCTGACCTCTGCTACTAATTGGCAAAGTTGAGCAAAATTGGGTCTGTCTGCAGGATTGAGGGCCCAGCACTTCCTCATCACGATGTACATTTCTTGGGGACAATCAGGTGGTTTTTCTAACCTCTCCCCCTCTCGCTCCACACGCCACAGAATCTGCAACAACAAAGTAAATATTAACAGAGCCAAAGTCATTACTCATAAAAAGATGAGGGTGTGGAGGCACATTCCAGGCGTGAGCGTGTTTCTCGGTGTGAGCGCACACACAGTCATAGTAGTGAGAACTCTAACAGCCAGAGGACAAGTGCGCACCTGTCTGCCCGAGAGGCCAAACCACGGCTCCTCGCAGTACGTGAACATCTCCCACAGCGTGATCCCAAACATCCACACGTCCGAGGAGTGGGAGAACGAGCCGACGCGTAAACTCTCCGGAGCGCACCTGCACAAAACAGACACGACGGTTTGAAAATGACACGACGAGGGGTTATTCAGTTCAGCCTCGCATCAGAACTGTGCGATATTTGACACTCTAAACATAATTACATTGTTTCTTACGAGAATAACTTTTGATTAGGTTGTTTTTTTTAGGTTAAACCCCAGTGCCACCTTCCTGTTCATGGATATCAGAGTGATGAAAAAGTTGCACTGTTGCCATGGCAATTAAAGATCCCATGTTAGACTATTTTCTGTTTTAATGTTGTTTCCTCGTCACAAACAGACCTGGAGCTGTGTTTTGTTTCATTCACACACGTTAAACAAACAAACCTGCAGATTTAGGCAAGTGAGTTCAAACTGAAAACATGCCGTTCCACCTCGTGATGTCATCAAGTGGTAATACAGGAAGTGCTCCACTGGGTTTTATAAACTCCATACACCTTCACTAGAATCATTTGGATCATTTCAGCTCTGGAATTGCCACTTATTTCTACTGTAAAAGGAGATGTTAACTTGAAAACTACCACTTCATGACATCACAAGGTGGAACAGAGCGTTTTGAGCTTTTGAGATGTGACTAATAGACTAATAATAATGAAACAAAACACAACTCCAGGTCTGTTTTTGAGGAGGAAACAGCGTTAGAACATGGATTAAAGCTACAAGGGTCAGTTTTGTGTCATATAGGACTTAAACATTGGTGAGAGGTCCTCAAAATGTCACCTACAAACAGGAAGCTGAAATGTTTTCCTACAGCTCCTTCTTTGGATTGTTATTACTAAACTCAGATATTTTCAAACTCACGTTAATACGAACATTTAAGACCAAAATGACGAGTCTGACAGCAGCAGTTACAGAGAGAGACACAGTTTTTACGCAGAAAGTGAATTGAAACCAGAATCGATGGAGCAGGAAGTGTGCCCATGATCACTTCCTGTCTGGAACGTGGCGGCTAGCAGGTTAGCTACGTCCATTTTGCGTTCGCTCTCACCATGCAAACGGGATGCGCTTGTGGGCTGACATCACATAATGATCCGCGTCCTGGTTCAGTCCTCGCATCAGGCCAAAGTCCCCGATTTTAACCACTTCTCTGGACGATAGTAAAACGTTTCTCGCTGCCAGATCCCGGTGGATGTATCTGCGGCTTTCTAGATAGTCCATTCCAGACGCGATCTGCGCCGCAAAGAGCCAAAGCCGGAGCAGAGGGTATTCATACTGACGAGCACGCAGCATGTCGTACAGGGAGCCCATCGCAGCCAGTTCAGTGACCTACAGAGGACGAGACTGTCAGTCTGGGGAGGACGAGACACTTTTAGGCCCAAAGTTCAGTCTGAAGTGTCTTACCATCTTCAGAGGCTGTGTGAGGACCACTCCGAATAACCGGATGATGTTGGGGTGGTCCAGGGACTGCATCGTGGAGACCTCCTGGAGGAAGTCTGACAGAGTGTCGGCCTGAGTGGACCGGCTGTTTCTAAGAGATTTAACGGCTACAGAGACCTGAAAAAAGGAGCAATAAATATTTAAAAATAATAAACATAACAAAATAATACATTAAATAAACATAATAAATTAAATAAATATAATAAATGTAATAAACATAATGAAGATAATAAATATAATAAACATAATAGATTAAATAAACATAATAAAGATAATAAACATAAAGAAATATGATAAACATAATAATAACAACAGTTAATGGGCCTTTATTACACTTACAAAGTAAAAGTTCAGTCTGCTTAGGCCTGGCACGAGAACTAAAAAAATTTGCTGTGAGCGCCGCCATCATCGTTTAAGTTGTATTATTTTGTTTGGGGATCGAGATTTTG
The DNA here is from genome assembly GCA_019594935.1 of Periophthalmus modestus. Classification (NCBI taxonomy): domain Eukaryota; kingdom Metazoa; phylum Chordata; class Actinopteri; order Gobiiformes; family Gobiidae; genus Periophthalmus; species Periophthalmus modestus. The sequence continues at coordinate 21,538,095 of JAIEZT010000107.1, read as the reverse complement.
ACAAATTTTGACAAGCAAATAAGTTCTATTCGGACTAAATACATCGGACAATAATACTGAAAATACTTTTTGCCACTGATAAAAGAGTAATCTCTATAAACACATTTTAAATAGACTGTATCATTAAAAAATTTGAAGTAATTCAGAAAATTTGAAATGTAATTTAACTCATTTTCATTCTAAAAATGACAGAAATTGGTATTTTAGTTTGTGTGAGAGCTGCTGAAAAGGCTGAGGGTTTTTTTTTAACATGTTCATAATTTGAACAAACAAAAATATATAATAAAAATAGCTGGAAAAACAACGATTGATTCAGTTGTTTCTGTTAATAAAAAAATCAGCGCAAATCTTTATCAAAATCACCACATTTGAAGTTTTATTAGACTCAAAATCTGTGTGAGAATACTTTTATTTTTACTCTTTAAGTACATTTTTAAATAGGTACTTTAATATTTTTACTCAGGAAGATTTATTTTACCCTACTTCTACTTGAGTATTTTTGTTCTGGTATGTGTACTTTTACTTAGACTAAAGTACTTCTTCCTCCTCTGAGCGCTGTACAACATTATACTAAGTGTGAGTAAAGTCTCTTACCACTCTCCCGTTCGGAGCGTGCCACTCCCCCCTCCGCACCACCCCGAAGGACCCCGACCCCAGCTTCTCCCCCAGGACCAGCTCACTGTCCTGGATCAGAGACGGCAGCATCCGGCTGCTGGGGGGTTCCTGCGTGGGACCTGGAGACGTCTCTCCCTCACGACCTCCAAACACCTGTGGAGCGAGGGCAGAACGACGCTTCAGAACTTTGAATATTCATAAACAGAACTTGTATAAAATGCAGCGTACCTTCATCCACGGCCGAGACCGTGACGTTTTATACCGTTTCAGAGCGTCCCATAATCGTCTTTGTGCTTTTGGAAAAGTAAAAGAATATTTCACACTCAGGCACATGAGTAACACACACGTACAGACACAGCTAAGTGAGATTTATGTTTTATGTCTAGATGTAGTTGTGATGAGGCCTGTAGTTCATATTTTTATACTCTACACAGGCCTGTAATCACAAATCTGGGGGCCCGGGGCATGAAGGCTTATACGGGCCCCCCTCTAATATAAATTCTGGGCTCCTAAGACTCTGGGGCCCGGGACAATCTTTGCCCCCCCTGTCAACACCCCTGGAAAAATCACTACTTTTGCAGTTTTTCCTGATTTCTCTCTCAAAACAGAACTGAACTACTTGACAAACGAGCGTTGGACTGACCGGGTTTGCTGATGCCGACGTGCTCCAGGTCTCCCTCTTTGACGTAGGAGAAGTGCTCGATGCGTGTGATGTTCAGGCCGTCGCGGAGCCGCAGGTAAAACTTCTCCAGCTGCACCTCAGCCAGGAGCTGGTACAGCCACTGCGTGTCCTGGTCCATGAGCATGTCCCTCTCCTGCCTGTAGGGGGCGGCGCAAAGGTCACACAGGTCAAATAGTGCTGTGTGTTTTTGTGTTGCCAAATAAAAAGTTCGTTTACTCAAATCCACAGATTAGACACGAGTCACAGTCGCCGTCTGAAGACACGACTCCAGATCAGTGTCGGACAGGTCTGTGTGTGTGTGTGTGTGTGTGTGTGTGTGTGTGTGTGTGTGTGTGTGTAATTAAAAACTCCCACTCAGCTTTGTTAGGTTACCAGGGTGACGCACAAAAACCCCTCAGTGTTTTGGTCCAAAGGGGGATCTGCCCTCATTTATCATCTGGCGCCAGCTATGAACAACTGCTTTAGATTTACCATAAGAAACACAATAATGTAACTGTAGTGTAACTGTGTAATGTAACTGTAGTGTAACTGTGTAATGTAACTGTGTAATGTAACTGTGTAATGTAACTGTGTAATGTAACTGTGTAATGTAACTGTGTAATGTAACTGTGTAGTGTAACTGTGTAATGTAACTGTGTAACTGTGTAGTGTAACTGTGTAATGTAACTGTGTAAAGTAACTGTGTAGTGTAACTGTGTAGTGTAACTGTGTAGTGTAACTGTGTAGTGTAACTGTGTAGTGCAACTGTGTAGTGTAACTGTGTAGTGTAACTGTGTAGTGTAACTGTGTAGTGTAACTGTAGTGTAACTGTGTAGTGTAACTGTAGTGTAACTGTAGTGTAACTGTGTAGTGTAACTGTGTAGTGTAACTGTAGTGTAACTGTGTAGTGTAACTGTGTAATGTAACTGTGTAGTGTAACTGTGCAAAGTAACTGTGTGTAAAGTACTTGTGTAAAGTACTTGTGTAAAGTACTTGTGTAAAGTACTTGTGTAAAGTACTCGTGAACTGTAGGTGTAACTTAAATGGAACAAAAGACACCAGTGGCCGCTCTGTTCTCTCTCGTACTCGAGTAACTCTGAACCTGTTTCGTCTCTGGGGGATGTGTCTAAAAAGGCTCTGGGTAGAAACTTTATCTCATTGGCTGTTTGAGGCACCAGTTGAACCGGCTTTTGTCCACACACAGCGTTTATGTAACTACGGATGTGAAAAGTGAAGGCTTCTGACCAGATCTGCAGCTACTTCAGCGGAAAAGGCACATTTAAAGTCGAAAGTAAGGGTGGTATATGGCCGTGCTGGGTTTAATCGTACGTCATAAAAACACTTATCAGAGTTATGACTCAAAGAGGATCGTCAGTGTTCCTGTCAGCCGCTCTGGGATTAATTATCAGTGAACAGTCCATGTTACACTGTTTTCTGATCTGTGTTCTAGTTTTTTCTAAGTTTCCTCGTCACAAACAGACCTGGAGTTGTGTTTTTTTTGTTTCACTCTCACATGTTTAACACACAAACCCAAAGTTCCTCTCTCAAACTGTTCTTACTGTGTGTGGGCTCGCCTCTCCACAGAGCTAGACACGTGTAAAACCTGACTGTGGAACATTGCAGGCGTGTTCACTCGCTGTGGGACACTCCAGTTCTTCATGCATCACAAAATCCTGATATTTACAGAAAAATGTCAATTTGAAATGATAAAACACTATCCTCAGATCTGTCCTCGGGCTGAGCTCTTCTCTCAGACTCAAAACACTCTGTTCCACCTTGTGATGTCATGTGGTGATACAGGAAGTGCTCCACAATTTGCATGATTTCAGTCCTGGAATTGTCAATCTGTACTGCACAAAAGGCAAAAATGAGCTGTGAATGAAACAAAACACAACTTCAGCTCCGTTTTTGAGGAGATCACAGCGTCAGAACACGACTTAATGCTCAAAAGAATCAGGTTTGCATCATGTGGAGCCCTTAAACGCAGCACGTGTCGATGCAGATGCAGAGATCTCACTTCACTAATCACATAATAGAGGTTTTTGGCTCCATCGGGATTGCGACAGGGAGCCAGCCTGGGCTTGCACTGATGTTCCAGACACCTCCCTGTGACTGTTATTGTTGATAATGCCAAAGGGAGGGTCAAAGTGAGAACGCAGGAGGCCACGGTCGACAGAGAGACCCTTGTGTTGTGTTTGTGTACTCTCTGATGAATCTTTAACCCGGCCGCTACTGAAAATCCTCCCTCAGCCCTGTGGCATGTGTGACTTTCAAACAGCGGAGCAAATGAGCCGTGCGTTTAAGGCAAGGCTTCGACATGGTGTAGTTAAAACAGAGCTCTGGTGTTTGCTTAAGCAGCACTCCCACTGCAGCAAAGGTCTACGAACGCCTACAGATGCAACCAAAGGACTCCAGAGACGAAACGGGTCTGAAACATATCGCTCAGGACTTAAAGCAGACGTCCAGTGATATGCTTTGGTTAAAAATCACATTAATCTGAAGACAAACTCTGCTCTTACAGTAAAGAGAAACAAACCCAGGCCCAGTTGCAGTGGCCTCATCGTACGTCCAATGGGAGTTTTAGTCAAATATCATCAGAAAACTGTAAATGAAACACATAATCTTATCTTAATCTCATTTAAACCTGGACGTCTCCTTGAGCAACCCCATGTTTAATGCAGTAAATAACTAACTATGGACCATTTAAGGCTGTTTCAAGGGAATAAAAGGCTGAATTAAGAATTAAAACTGTTTTTAAATCATACTTGAGGAGGAAATCCCAGACAAATTTCTTTATTTTATCCTACTTGCTTCACCTACTTAGGCTAAACTTAGGTAAACATGGTAGAATTGCTTGTTGGATTATTGAGTCAATGAAAAAAAGTCTAACACAGAGTTTTGTTGTTTTGATTTTGACCAAATAGTAAAAAAAAAAAGAAAAAAAAAAAAAAAAAGACTTACCTCTCAACCAAATCACTTGAGTTGTTTGTGTGTTTAGCTCCACAGAGAATGAGACGAGGACCTGTCCATTTTGACACCTCCAAAGACCACGCTGCGTCAGGACCACGCTGCGTCAAAACGATCAGCGCTGCGTCAGAATCAGAGTTGCGTAAAAACTCTGATTCAAACTCCTCGGTGACAAACCCGCAGTGATCCCTCTTACAAGCACCGGGAGCGTGTTTCCCTCAACAGTTCCTCGGGTTTTAGTTTGATTTCCTGCGTTGACTCACGGGACAGAGCTGCTCTGATCCACCTGCGTCTGCGCTCGTGCGTGACTCCGCCCCTTTCCGGTTCCACACACGTGACCACGCCTCTTCCGCGTTCACCTGAGCCTCCATCAAACACTCCACAGAACCTGAGGATTACAGAGAAACGTGAGAGTGAATGCTCCTGAATGCCTCATGTAGAAATGAAACAGCGCCCCCTATACCGCATTCATGATAATAATAATAATAAAAAAAATATGTAAATAATAATAATAATAATAATAATATAGAAAATAAAATAATAATAATATAAATTATAATAATAATAGAAAATAAATAAATACATAAAAAATAATAATAATAATATAATAATAATAATAATAATATAATAATAATAATAATAATAATAATAATAATAATAGTAACTTCAGACTCTAAAAGTTTGATATATACATTCATAGATTTTTGAAAATGTTTAATTGACTCAGTGCACAAAAATACCATACAAAAAAAATTATTACAAAGAACAAAAGGTCTAACGCAACAAAATACAGGCAGTGCTGTTAAGTAACTGAGAGCATGTACTGAGAACATGTACTCAGAATACTTATTGTGACTATAATTCACTATAATTCAAATGCGATTCAGTGTAAAAGTATTCAGAGTATTCAGAATGCAGTACTCTGATTGGACCATGGACCAGGACACAAAACTAAACTCATTTTAAAGCAGGTATCATTGTTCTATAAATAAACTCTGATGTTTTCTTCAGTTTGCACAGGTCACTGTTCGGTCACCTCGTTAGTCACATTAATGATCATTCATTTCCATCATTTATTTGGGCTTAAGCGAAACTGGAGTGAGTCAAAGGTAAAGACTCAGATGTTTTGCGTCTTGTGCTGTTGTTGTCAGGCAGGTTTGGTGACATGTTTGAGGCCAATCAGCCGCTGTAAATGTGCCTGAGAGAAGCAGCTGCTGCTCTCTGCTCTTGTTGGCACAGTATTTGTCTCCACTGCCCTCCACCCGCCTCAATTACCCCCTCCCTGCCCCCGCCCGCCTCAATTACTCCTCCAGCACAAAGCTTTTCTGTAGAGCTCTTGGGCTGACGGGGGACGCCTCACAGATACTTTTACACTTCTTTCATCAGTGGAATTTAAAGTACACATAAAAAAAAAAACCACAGGTATTGTTCAGTGAGGTTGTACTTGTTCATGTAATTACTGTTTGTAATTACTGAACCTGAGAATTAACCAGATGAACACAGACACACAGCTGCTTTAATGCACAAAATACATGACTTTTGTACTTTTATTATGAGGTTTTTTTATGCAGCGTAAATGCAAACACAGGATTTATAAAGCAGTAATAAAACAGCAGTGTTAAAACGACTATTTCCACTATTATCATGACAATTATTACGACTTTTACTGTCAATACTACAGTTTGCAGTGGTGGAACATGACAAAGTACAAGTAGAAAAGTACTGTACTTAAGTAAAAAAAAAGAAGAACAAAAATATACAAATAAAAACATCCTGATTCAGTTGTTTCAGCTCAAATCTTTATGTTTATAAGACTCAAAATCTGTGTGAAATACTTTTACTTTTTACTCTTTATGTGCATTTTAGTTCAACTTTCAGACTTTTTTCATTTGATACTTTTACTTGAGTATTTTCCTGCTCCAGTATCTGTACTTTAACTTAAGTAACAAAATGTAGTACTTCTTCCGCCTCTGGTTCAAAAGTCAACAGTGCCATTATGATTCATTATATTTGATTATTATTGTATAAAGCACAGAGCCGTGAAGAAGTTAACAAGGAAATTAATCTACACAGAAATCAAATCCACTTCATAAAGAGAAAAACTCCTGAAGAGATGGTGACCTGTGATTGAGCTCACTCACAGGATCTGACACACGAGGATCATTTTCTCTACCTGCAAACGGCTCGTCTGAGAGCGTGGGCTGAGGACGCCTTCAGAGTCTTCAGAGTCAGATTTCTGTGTGGGAAGCTCAGTCTCTGCTGTGACAGACAGGTCCAACTACAGGAGGCAAGAGGGGACATAAATCACTGCTGGGAAAGTGCAAAGATTCAGATGAGACAAAAGTAGCAGAGAAATAACAAATATGTGAAGTAGATCAATAATGAACAGACAGGGCGACAGTACTGAAGTAAAAGTACAGGTACAGTTAAAAAGAGTCAAAAAGTTACTCAAGTCAAAGTAGCACATGAAAAAATCTACTGAAGTAAAAGTATTTAAGTGTAAATGTAGAGATATTGATTAAAAATGACACATATTTTAATCACAGTAACAAAATGAATCACCTCTGTGCAGCAAACAACTTCACATAAACCAGATCAACTGATTTATTCCATTAACACAGCAATAAACAACATATTATCCAAACTGAACAGTAAAAATTCTTTCCAAACCCACAAACAGACTCTTCCTACTCACTGGACTGTAGTTATGTCAGGCACAATGAACGGCCTATCTTAAACTTTAATCATTTACACGTTTTATAGGGCTCAAGTGTTTATAGAGCTCAAAAATATCTTGTGCTGTTTATCTAGGCCAGTGTTTCACAACCAGAGGGACAGCACACCTGACCTGACTTCAGATTTAAACGAAACATGGACTTGAACAGTATTTGAATTTAAAATGTTCTTAGTAATTTAGTTTACCTGGTTAATAATGTTTCTGTTGGATCATTTTGACATAAACTTGATTAAAACAAGAAAATAGAATAGTTGTTATTCGCTATAATAGTAAAAAATAGAAAGAAAAACAGACTAACATGGCTATAATAGTAAAAAATTGAAAAAAACAAAAAAAACCCCACACACTTACATAGCTATAATTGTAAAAAAAAAAAACCCAAAAAAACAAAAAAAAACAAAAACCCAAAAAACCCCCACACATTTATAATAGTATAAAAAATTGAAAAAACAAACTTACGTGGCTATAATATAAAAAAACAGGGAAAAAAACACACTTCACTGGCTATAATAGTAAAAAAATAGAAAGAAAAACACACTTACACGGCTATAATTGTAAAAAATTTACGCTTTAAGGGAACAGAACAAGGACCAACAGCGCCCTCTGCTGACGGTACCACAAACTGCTCCTGTGCTTGCGTCATCATCCTGCGACTGTGTTTTGGTTCCGCCGCTCCTGTCGTGCTGAGACTGGCTTTTCACTTATTATTCTTTATTATTCTTTCGAGGTTAACTTCTCTTTAACTTGCACAGTATCACATAAAAAGTCTACTGAAGTAAAAGTATTTAAATACCCGTTTAAAATGTACTTAAAAAGAGTATTTCACACAAGTGTTTTTTTTTTCTTAAAGTCTAAAGTCTAAAGTGATATTGATTTAAAATTAGACATATTTTGGTCACAGTAACAATACGAATCAGTGTCTTAATTTTTTTGATGAATTTTGTGTATTTATTTTTGTTTGGGGAAAACAAGAACCAACGGCGCTCTCTGATGACATCACCAAAAAAACTGCTCTTGTGCTTGCGTCATCATTCTGCGACTGTGTTTTGGTCCAGCCGCTCCTGTCATGTGCTGAGACTGGCTTTTCACAGGTCTAATAGTTCGATTATTTACTCTTTAATCGTTACTAAACTGGTCTAACTCAATATAAGAAGTAAGTAAAGTAAATATGCGAATTATTTTCATTTAATTCTTGTAGAAAATACCCCGTTTATTATTTCTTGGTTAGCTTTTCTTTAGTTAGCTTCCCTTAAACTCGCACCTGATGGAACAGAATGCCCAAACTCTTTGATATAACGTTTCCAGCGGGATGTAAGACTTTGCCTGATGGGTTCTGGTCAGCTGTGGATGTGTGGATACAGAAGCCTCACGTTGTCAACAAGCGCTTGTGTGGAGTCAAAGAGACAGAAAGACAGAATGTTGACAGGGAGTCTTTGTGTGCACTCCTCACTGGACTCTCAGATGAAGCCCTGATGTTTCTGAACAGTGAAAGTTCACACACAGAGACACACACGGATGGGGAACAGTGGAGCTACAGTACCAGGACTTTTATTCCTAAAGTAAACTGCTATGGGACAAAACAACACAAAGAAGTTATCATCAAACGTAAAGGTGAGTTATGACAGAGGAAAACGTGGTTGTTGTTTTTGTTATTATTATTATTATTATTATTATTATTATTATTATTTCCCTTCTTTCTTTAGATTTTCCAGAAGTGACCTTTCTTCCATTTGAGGAGGATGCAGACGGACAGGTGTCTTATAAACAGAGCAACATTTATCAGTTCAAACTCAGCGGTCAGGACAATGAGGAGTGGTCAGTCCAGATTACATCACTGTCATGGAAAAAGACTTCATAGACACAACCAGTCAAAAGTTTGGACTCACACTCTCATTCTAAATTTAAAACCTATATTTTATGAAGAATAAAGGAAACTCCTCAGGTATGAGCTACCGAAACGTTGTGTGTGGAGTAAATTGCATTAAGAGTGAGACAGTGTGCCCGAGTTTCCTTTATTCTTCATACAAAGTGCTCCATCTCCTACGCACCTGTCGCCCAGTCAGGTGTGCAGAGCTTACACAAAACGAAACCTATATTTTATCCCACCAGATCAGCTGGAGGAAGTGTCTGGAGTGAGGAAAGTTGTTAGTAGAGTTATATAACGTTCTTTCTCTGCTACATAACTCCACATATCTTCTTATATTTAACATCTTCTGTGAGTATATAAAATGTAGAAAGTAGTAAAAATAAAGAAAAAACATTGAATAAGCGAGCGTGTCCAAACTTTTGACTGGTCGTGTGTGTTTTATAAAGCAGTTACTTATCCTTGCTGTGATGTTTTCATATAGGTCTTTGGAGCTCCATGTTTTGTCCCCAGGTGAATGGTTTTCAGATGGCATCGCCTACCCAAAACTACCCTGGCTACACTCAGACCTGCTGCCTAAACTTGTGCGCTGGGCGACTGAATGTAAAAGCAGTGAGTTCAAAAGCACATTGTCTCTGCTTCCTGTGGAAAAGTACAGCCTCACGTATCAGCGTCTGAAGGACAAGTATAAAGCAATGGTGAAGGTGAGCACAGTGTTTAATGTGTTATTATGGGGCGACAGGAGCTCAGTTTGTGGAGTGTTCTGAAGGTGGTGCAATTTCAGCTCCCACAGATGAATGCAGTTGTTGTGTTGTCCTTGGGCAAGACACTTAACCCACCTCGCCCTCAGTGTCTGTGTACACTTATGTATGAATGTGTGTGTGAATGTGTGAGAAGGATGAGTGGTTCCTTGATGTAAAGCGCATTGAGTATCTTGAAAGTGAAAAAGCGCTTAATAAATATATTGGTTTTGTAAAATAATTCATTTATTTCTTTCAGGTTTGGCCAGAAGTGACTGATCCAGAGAAGTTTGTGTATGAAGATGTTGCTATTGCTACATATCTGCTGGTGTGTAAACACTACACACAATTTATATTTTCAAAGGTCTCTTGAGAACAGTTCTAACACTGTTTTCTCCTCAAAAACAGACCTGGAGTTGTGTTTTGTTTCATTCACATGTTTGAGTCACACTTTATTATTAGTCTGTAACATCTCCAAAGCTCAAAATGCTCTGTTCCACCTTGTGATGTCATGAAGTGGTAGTTTTCAAATTAACTCCTTTTAGCTTTAGTTCAGTCGAGATAAGTGACAATTCCAGGTCTAAAATGATCCAAATGATTCTAGTGAAAGTGTGTGCAGTTTAAAAACACAGTGGAGCACTTCATGTATCATCACATGATGACATCACAAGGTGGACCAGAGTGTTTTCAGTTTGAGAGAAGAACTCGGCCTGTTTGTGACGAGGAAACAACATTAGAACAGATCAGAAAATAGTGTAATATGAGCCCTTTAATACAAACACAATCTTTCACAGTACAAGGCTGTATAAACATTTTCAAAATAACTTTATAATTAAATTTAGTGCAATAATATAATGTGTCAAACAAACCTATGTAGTTATTTTTTTGTTGTTTTTGAAGTAGACCAAACAGAAAGGCAGGGACAAAGGTGTAAAAATAAGTTTAAATTTAATATATTCAAAAAAAGGTAACTTAACAAAGGCTCAAATTAATGCAAATAATATTAACAAAAAGCAAGGCCCAACTGGGGTCAACTTAACCAGAACAGAACAAAACCAAAACTAACCCAACCAGAGACAAGAACAGAGGTGTTTAAACAGACAAGAACTACCTCAAAATGAACACAAGGGGGAGATACTACACTAAAAAGATAAACTAAAACTACTAACTTGGGCAAAGCAACAATAAGGCAAATAATTATAACTATACAGTGATTAATACATTTACTTTAGGCAAATGAAGCAAGCAAAATTATCTAAAATAAATGTAATATGTAGAAATAATGTCCCCCATTAGTCTTGGTCCAGGTGGGCTCTGCCAAGTTCTGCTCCTGCTCAAAAAAACAAAAATCAAAAAAACAAGTGTAAGTACATTTATACATATATTAACTAAAATGAGAAGATATATGTTTAAATACAGGAACAAACTTAAACTTTGTGTGTTTGTGTAATGAATATGTGCAAGGTTAAATGTAAAAGAAAATAAAGAAAAATACTGACATGATGGAGCATTGGCAGAGGCATCCATCACAGTGTAGTTCTGTATTTAACAAGGCATCCATGACAAACAGAAATTAAAAGAAGCCCCTTCAAAAACAGGTAAACAATTGGATTTAAAGAGATTTTCACTTGACCTTTGTTACAGTCACAGGTCGGTGTTTTGGTTTGGGGCGAGCGTGTTATGTGTGAAATGTCTTGGATGCTCTAAATCAATTATCGTGAGCCATGTGGGCGAGCAGGTGTGACACGGTGTCTGGGATTGAACAGAACAAAAGAGCATTTCCGCTGTGTGCAGGTGCTGTGGTCAGAGGAGAGGAGGCAGAACGACCTCAGCGACCCCCAGGCCTTTGTCGACCTCGGCTGTGGAAACGGGCTTCTGGTCCACATACTGACCAACGAAGGGGTGAGAGGACGGGACTCTTATAAAACATGACCATGATTCATACAGAAAACAACAGCCCCACTACCTCCTCGAAAATGAACTCAAATGTTTTATTTACTGTTTGAAATAAGTTAAAGCTGAAGTTTTATATTATGCACACTGCCAGTTAAAATTCTGGACACACAGTCACCTCTTTATGTGTTTTTTTATTTATTTTTTCACCCTTCTACATTTTCTTTACTCACAGAAGACATGAAATATATGAAATAAGATATATGGAATTATGTAACTGTACACATTTTTAAAAATTTCATATTCAACTCAAAACATCCACCCTTTGCTTTGTTGAAAAATATTTAGTAGAGTCTTTTTTTTTTTTTTCTTTGCTACATAATTTCATATATCTTGCTTCTTATATATATATTTTTACTACTTTTTAAATTTTATATAAACACATAAGACATCAAATATATGAAGCAACATATATGGAATTATGTAGCAAAGAGAAAAAGTTAAAACTGTATTTTCTGAGTGAGAGTCACTTTTTTCATAGTTTGGCTGGGAGTGCGACTTATTCTCAGATGTGATTTATGTGTGAAATATATGTTTTTTTCTTCATTGTTATGCATGTTTTGGCTGGTGCGATTTATACTCTGGAAAATATGCTAACTAAATTTTTTTTGACAAAGCAAAAGGGGGCTGCTTGACTACTTAAGGATTTGAACATGAAATATTTTTTAAATGTAATAGTTAAGTTTTTCTTTGCTTCATACATGTGGCCAACAGCATAAGTGACAGTGGCTCAGTTGGTAGAGTGTTTGTCCACTGATCCAAAGGTGACGGTTTGAATCTCGCTCTCGACATCATTGATAGAGCGTCACATCCACTGACCCACAGTTAGCAGTGTGATTCCAGCTCCCACAGATGTTGTGCACTTGGGCAAGACACTTACTCCCCCTCACCCCCAGTGTCTGTGTCTGTGTACACTGTGAGTGAATGGTCGAGTGGTTCCTTTGAGAGTCTTGAACATGGAAAAGTGCTGTATGTGACGTTTACCTTGTACCAGCTGGAGAAGCATAACCGATATCACAGGGTTATTGTGAATCAAAAACAACGACAGCCAGGTATAATTCAAATTGTACAGTAAACGTGGTGTCATCTTGTGTTGCAGCACCCTGGAAAAGGCATCGACATTCGGAGGAGAAAGATCTGGGACATGTACGGCCCCCAGACTGTGCTCGAGGTGAGCGAGGCCAGAACAAAGCACCTCATTTTAACTTACAGAAGTTTTTAATGAGTGTTATTAAAAACGTCGTCATGAAACAAGGGGAATCCACATTGTTCCAACTCACTCACCAAGAACACTTTAAATTCAAAACTCAAAAGACTGTGGGGTTTTAAAATAAGTTTTTACCTCATAGAAGAGGTGTTTCATAAATGACTTATACTTCTGTGGGGTATTAAAGAGGAGGTATTTACTTCTATGGGGCATTAAAGAGGAGGTATTTAGGGACTGCAAATGGAAACTAGCTCTTTAGCTATAATCTGGTGCAGATCATCTCTGTTTTATGAGCATAATGTCTCAGTACATTGTCCCTTCAAATAAAGACTAAACTAAACTAACTACTTCTATGGGGCATTAAAGAGGAGGTATTTACTTCTATGGGGCATTAAAGAGGAGGTATTTACTTCTATGGGGCATTAAAGAGGAGGTATTTACTGCTATGGGGCATTAAAGAGGAGGTATTTACTGCTATGGGGTATAAACTGTAACACATCACATATTTAGATCACCATGTTTCCTCATTGTTTTAAAAATGCTATTTTCATCCACAAAACAAAGTGTTAACATGTTTTTTGAGTTTCACTTTCATTTTTGACGCTTGTAGACTAAAGTGTGCGTGACGTTTTACAGCTGCTGTCAAATGAAAAGTAGAAACAAGTCCTTAACGAGGCTGGACGGGGTTAAATTTCACCTGAACGATGTAAACACTCAGGATGAGGGAGAACCACAGCAGCAGATCTCAGCGCTGTGCCGCCGTTTGGCCTGAGTGGAGCTGCTGAATGCCTCCATTTCACTTCATCTATTATTGACTGATTTTTGTGGGAGCGGATGTGGCCGGGCAATTTGCGATCTCTGAGCTCCCGGCGGAAGTGAAAACCTTTTTACAGAGCAGTCAGATCTGTTTGTGTTAACAAGAAACTACAACATCCTCACTCAATAGTACGGCCCGTTCAAGTATCACGTTTTACTTTTGTGTTTGTCTTAACTGTAGAAAAGTGTGACGTCACCACAGCTTCAGCTCCAAGTGAAGCTCATCGAGGCTGGAGCAGTTTGCAGCTGAGTTTCATATTTTAAATTCCGACGCGAGTATCATAGCAACCAAAGAGCCAATCCAGAGCGAGGCTGTTGAAGGTAACACCCCTTCCCGCAGGCGCTTAGCAACGCTGGTTTAACAGGGAGCGGGCCCTTAGCAACGCTGTCAATAAAAACCTGTTGCTAATGCTAGTGGGCGCAAACTCAGGGAAAGAAGGACCTGATGTGTCTGTTATTAATGTTCATATGTTGATTTACAGACACAGATGTGAAATAAAAACCCCAGGATCATGTAGAGGTTAATACGAACATTTAAGACCAAAATGAGTCTGACAGCAGCAGGGACAGAGAGAGAGACAGTTTTTACACAGAAAGTGAAGTGGAGTTAGCTACATCCATCTATATAAACAGTCTGTGGTTGTAAGTGATAAAACAATAATAAATTAGTTAAAATATTTGATCATATTTGGACATTTTTGCTCATTTCATTCAAGTCCTCTGCCTTTGCCTGGAATGCTCCACAGTGCGGCATAAAACGTATCTATATCTGGAGACAAGCAAACAAGTGAAGCTGCTAGGCTAAATTTCAGGTCAGATCTGCGTTAAGGCAAGCAATAACTCACAGTAACAATCTGTTTTTGAAGGTGTTTTTGAGTCATAAACACAGATAAGTGAAAGAGCTTTTATGTGGAGCACTTTGAGCAGATGAAGTTGTTTTAAATGTGCTATAGAAATAAACTTGAACTGAACTGAAAAAGTTACATAGTGCAGCTTTAAAGTGTCAAAAATAATGGTCAGTATTTGGTAACTCATGTATTTTAAAGACCTTTTAATACTAAAAACATCTTAAAACCTCTTTATGCTCCAATCCCACACACAGCACACGACCAGAGAAAAAGTCTGGACACGCCCTCTCATTCATGTTTTTACTTTATTTTTACTACTTTCTACATTTTATAAACACACAAGACATTAGATATATAATAAGATATATGGATTAGATTTTTTATAAAGCTTCACATCCGTCTGGTCTCCGCTTCCTCCTCTTCCTCCATTTCGTCTCAAGTTAAACGTTATCGTCCAATCAGATCCGTGTTTTTTCAGTGACACGAAGGATCTCGTCGGTCGCCTGTGATTTACAAATAAAATCAGAGTTAATCCACCTGTCAGTCATTTAAAAACATCTTCATAAAGTATGGAAGACGTGAGTGTTCAGGATCACGGGCAAATATCGAATTATATAGTAAAGAAAAAATACATACATTATAAAAACTCCTCATCCACGCTTTTCTTTTTATTTAAGTTTCTGTTTCATATATTTTTATTGACCTGTGAACAAATATAGTACACAGCTTTTCATTTTTATGTAACAAAACTAAAACTTAAAAAATAAATAAGTAAATCACGCAAATCTTGAGTGAATAGACAAATATGAAGAGCAGAATAAATAATAAATTAAAAATTAAAAAAATATTAATGATGATAATAATAATAACAATGAAAATGAATGAATGAATAAATTAATTAATAAATACACAAATAAATAAACAATTAAATAAATAAATACACAAATAAATAAATAAATCAATGAATAAATAAATACACAAATGAATAAATAAATACACAAATAAATAAATAAATAAATACACAAGTAAATAAATGAATAAATAAATAAATTAATTAATTAAAAATAGAGGTTGGCTTAGACAGTTTCAAAAAATTCAATAAATGGTTACCACTTCCTGTAAAATTTGTTTAACAATCCTCTTCTTGGAATATCTGATCTTCCCTACTTTCAAAAAGGACATAACTTCATTAATCTTTGAGCGCTGGATGGGGAGTTATTGAAGTTTTTTTCTTTTTTACATAATTCCATATCTTTTACTTCATATATTTGACGTCTTCTGTGTGTATATTAAATGTAGAAAGTAGTAAAAATGATCCTGAGAGGGTGTGTCCAAACTTTTGACAGGTTGTGTGTATAAACAGCACTAAATCCTTCCACATCTCCTCCTCTCACTGCGCCTCACATCGCCCCAAAATTGATTTAAATTCAAATTCAGCTTCTCTGCATCCTCCCTGCTCTGAGGACCTCTTATGTTATTTTTTTCTTCTTTTTTTGTGCTATTTCAGGAAAAGGCAATTACTCCCAGCGAGTCCTTCTTATTCCCGAGTACGGACTGGCTGATTGGGAACCACTCTGACGAGCTCACACCATGGATCCCCGTCATCGCTGCCAGGCCGGTCCTCAACACACAATCACTCTCAGAAAGTAGAGTGCCATCTGCTCTTTTCTCATTGGAATTACATTATGGGCTTTGCGAGCATGTGTGAAAGGATGCCCCAAATGTGTGTGTGTGTCGTTTGAATGTCATGCGTAATTTATGAGCTGACCACCGGATGGCAACGTTGAGCCAAACAGCCTCCCCAATGTTTGTGTTTTTAGGTCGACAGTGGGTATTATCACAATGTTATGGGGTAAAATAGTGAGGTTTACTTAATTTACAGAAGATTAGAGCCTTGCAGAATAGTATTTTAAGAAGGTATTTGACATGAAAAGTGTTTATGTCGCACAAAATTGACTCTTGTGAGCTTTAAACCATGTTCTAATGCTGTTATCTCCTAAAAAACAGACCTGGAATTGTGTTTTGTTTCATTCTTATGTTTGAGTAACACTTTATTATTAGTCTGTCTACATCTCCAAAGTTCAAAATGCTCTGTTCCACCTTGTGATGTCATGAAGTGGTAGTTTTCAAGTTAACTCCTCCTCTTTTTTTACCTTTAGTTCAGTAAAAATCAGCAATTCCAGAGCTGAAAATGATCCAAATGATTCTAGTGAAGGTGTATGGAGTTTAAAAACACAGTGGGGCACTTCCTGTATCACCACATGATGACATCACAAGGTGGAACAGAATATTTTCAGCTTAAATCTGCAGGGTTTCTGTTTGTAGAGTGTGGTGATATCATCTGAAACTACACATCAAAGTTAAAACTAAAATCATCACCTAAAATATCTCTTTTTGTTTCCCATTCCAGGTCGTCTTACTCCTGCCGCTACTTCGTTCTCCCTTGTTGTTTCTTCGACTTTTATGGGAAATACCAGAGGCGCCAGTGCAAGAAGTCTCAGTACAAAGAATACATCGACTTCATTTCAGAGGTGAGCCGAGCGAGCGGCTTCAGCACCGAGGAGGACTGCCTGAGAATCCCATCCACCAAACGGGTAAGACGAGCGATATGAGGCTGTGGACCCAGGTCACGGCTGATTTAACACGCTGATAGTCACTTTAAAACTGCACAACACGCTAAACACAGACTGTGTAAAGAAATGACGCCCCTTTCCGTCTACACCGCTGGTTTAGCAGAGAGCGGGCGCTTAGTAACGCTGTCAATCAAACCTGTTGCTAATGCTAACAGGAACGAAGGCGCCTGATTTGTCTGTTTTTAACCCTTTAAGGACTGAGCACATTATAAACCATTATATCGCGCCTAGACTTTTTTTTAGCCTTAAAAATCATGTTAAAGGAAGTATCAGCCTGTACTTTTGCCTTTTTTCACACAACTTCCTCTATTTCACATATCCATCCTTATTTTTTCCTGACTGGGAGAATCCCGGCGGCCCCTGCGCTCTGATTGGCCATTTTCGAGGGCGACGTAAGCACATTACCATAATGACAGTCACATATTTAAAGAGCCTCATGTCTCTGCTTTGAGACGCCGTTTAAATTTACATGAAGCACAATTAGTTAATGGAGTTATAGTAGACCAAAATGACAAGTCTGACAGCAGTAGTTACAGAGAGAGGGGACACAGCTTATCAATAGAAAGTGAATTGGAGCCATGATCACTTCCTGTTTGGAACGCGGCAGCTAGCAGGTTAGCAATGTCCATTTATATAAACAGTCTGTGGGGCTGTGGTTTTCTGATCTGTTATAATGTTGTTTCCTCGTCACAAACAGACCTGGAGCTGTGTTTTGTTTCATTCTCACATGTTTAACACACAAACCTGCAGATTTAGGCTGAGTTCTTCTCTCAAACTGAAAAAAACACTCTGTTCCACCTTGTGATGTCATCATGTGGTAATACAAGAAGTGTTTTTAAACTCCACACACCTTCACTAGAATCATTTGAATCATTTCAGCTCCTGGAATTGCCATTTATCTCGACTGAACTAAAGGTAAAAGGAGCTGTTAACTTGAAAACTACCACTTCATGACATCACAAGGTGGAACAGAGCGTTTTGAGCTTTGGAGATGTTACAGACTGATAATAAAGTGTTACTCAAACATGTGTGAATGAAACAAAACACAACTCCAGCATTAGAACATGATTTAAACCTCACAAGAGTCAGTTTGTGTAATACTGGACCTTTAAATGTGACAATGATTGAATATTAATGTGATGCTAATTTAAAAAACAGCTTTATTCTCATTGGTTTGTATCTGACATTTCTGAAGATGCCAAAAATCTTTTCTGGTTCTGTCATTGGCTCATAACCGCCCACTGATACATCGACTGAAACCCACAGTCTCCAGATCTGCATGTTTCTGTTTGTCTGACTGTCTCAGAAGCTGCATTAATGTTTAGTTAATTCATTTACTGTCAGCTCCAGCGGTGGACTCAAGTAAAAGTACAGATACCAGACCAAAAAATACTTGAGTAAAAGTTAAAGTATCACATGAAAGAATCTACTCAAGTAAAAGTATTAAAGTATCGGTTGAAAAATGTACTTAAAGAGTAAAAAGTAAAAGTATTTCACACAGATTTTGAGTCTTATAAAGCTTCAGATGTGGAGATTTTGATAAAGATTTGAGCTGAATTTTGTTCATTTTTTTCTGTTTTTATTGGTATATTTTTGCTCAAATTATGAATGTGTTAAAATAAACCCTTGGCCCTTTCAGCAGCTCTCAGACAATAATAAAAATACTTTTACTTTTCAGTTCAAAAATGTAGAAATGTAGGAGTAGAAAGTACAGATACATAACATTTTTACTGAAGTGCAGTACTTTTACTTGTACTTGTTATGTTCCACTGTGGATCAGACTAATATTAACTACAATAAACAGACCAAGAGCAGTGAACAACACGAGTATTTCTAAAAGTGTATTTGAAGCACTAAAGAGAAAAGTGTAAAGAGAAAAAACTCCACTAAAGACAAATGCACTTCTCATTGATTAAAACGCCTTGTTCATCAAACTGTCTGAACGCAGAGCGGCCGATCTAATGTGACGCATCAAACTAATGAACATAAACCCGGCTCTGCCTCTCCCCGTCGAGCCCAGCTGTGCATCACCGCCTTTTCCCACCTGAGCCTCATTTGGAGGCGGACGGAAGTAAATCACGTCTTTATCATTCCCAAAGGGCTGTTTTCTTTAATGCTGCTAGCCGTTAAACGCTGCAATACACACCGGCGGCTAACGAGAGCTAGCAACCGTTTGTGGAGATGCTAATCAGCGATATCAGTCATTGTTCGTTAAAGGTTCTATTTTATGCAAACTAGACTCTCGTGAGCTTTAAGACATGTCATAATCCTGTTTCCTCCTCAAAAACAGACCTGGAGTTGTGTTTTGTTTCATTCACATGTTTGAGTCACACTTTATTATTCGTCTGTAACATCTCCAAAGCTGAAAATGCTCTGTTCCACCTTGTGATGTCATGAAGTGGTAGTTTTCAAGTTAACAGCTCCTTTTACCTTTAGTTTAGCAGAGATTCATAGTTGCACTGTTGATCCTTTATGAATAAAACACTCTTAAATAAACCATTGCTGTATAAAGTTGCTAGCGTTAGCCGTTTACGTTAGCTTGAGTTTTTAACAGAGCGATAATCTCCACATTTCAGACACAAATAAAAAAAAAATCCCGGTCTCTTCATCCAAATTATTCTAGTGAAGGTGTTTGGAGTTTAAAAACACAGTGGAGCACTTCCTGGTCGAGTTTGTGTTCTTCTTCTACTGCGTTTTAAGGTCACACATGTTCTTTTACAGGTGTGCCTCGTGGGGAAGTCAAGGAACTACAGCCAATCACAAGAGAGCGAAGCAGAGCAGCAAAGAGCGAGCTACATCCAGAGCCGCCGGAACGTCCCCGGGGTCACGGCTCACGGGTCGGACGACGGGAGTGACAGGCGCCGTTGCCATGACGACGCCTCCTGCGGGACCCCGGCGAGCCAATGGGGAGCCGGGTTTCAGCCCCGAGATAAGGTTGAGAGCGTGAGGAACTGCGCCTCGCTCCCCCGGGACCTGGTCGATGCCGTCGTTCTGCGGGTCGGCCGTGCGCTCTTGGGGATGACGGCGGGCGGCGGCGGCGGCGTGGACGCGGGTGTGGACTGGAACAGAGGAGGTAACGCCACGATGCCATAGATATAAACAAAACAAAAGTGCCCACACATGAGCGAACGCTAATTAAATCCAGTGAAGCGTTATTCATTTAGCAACATTATTTTGGCCTATTCAATTAGCACTTAGCATAGGTCTGCTCTGGGAATTCTTTGATTAATAATTTAGGGATTGATGGGAATTTTGGACTAATTGTAACAAGAAAGTTTAGTGACGGCGGTAGAATCCTGTCTTGACATGTTATTTTATTTGTTTGTAAAGGGACAGCACATTTTAATAAACATTTAAAAACAAAACGACTATACAACACACACTATCCATCATAGACTGTTTATATAAATGGACGTAGCTAACCTGCTAGCTGCTGTGTTCCAAACAGGAAGTGATCATGGGCGCACTTCCTGCTCCATCGACTCTGGCTCCAGTTCCAAATGTTCGTATTAACCCGCTCTACATGATCGAGGGGTTTTTATTTCACTTTTGTGTCTGTGAATAAAATCTGAACATTAATAACAGACAAATCCTCCCGTTAGCGTTAGCAACAGGAGACATGTTTGACCCTGGAACAAATACAGTTGTAAAGCTTTTCAAAATGAGGCCGTGTTGAGAGCTCTCGTGTTTGGGTAGATTCAGATACACTTGTTTTTTTCTGAAATGTCCAGTGAAAGTTTTACAGCAGTGACTCATTTTCAACAATAACCACTATTTTTATCTGGATATGTAATAATAATATTAATAATATCTTTCCTCTTTTTCAAACACAAAAGCGAATGATTCACCACAGACTTTAAATATCTCCAGGTCCCTGCTGCACCGTCCACCTCAACCTTTTGTCTCGTCCTCTCTCCGTCTCCCCATCTCTCTCCCTCCTCTTCCTCTTCCTCCTCCTCCTCCTCCTCTTCTTCCACCTTTTCTTCTTTCTCCTCCTCTTCTTCCCCCTGTTCCCTTTCTCCTCCTTCTCCTCTTCGATCACTTCGTCAGCAGGCCCCTCCTCCTCCCTCCTTCTCCTCCTCTTCCTCCTCCTCATCCTACTTCTTTTCTTCCTCATCCTCCTCTTCTTCCTCCTCCTATTCGTCGTCCTCCTCCTCTTCCTCCTCCACCTCCTGCCCCTCCTCCTCCTCCACCTCCTCCTCCTTCTCTTCCATCACTCAGTCAGCAGGCCCCTCC
This sequence comes from Periophthalmus modestus, assembly GCA_019594935.1. Taxonomy (NCBI): domain Eukaryota; kingdom Metazoa; phylum Chordata; class Actinopteri; order Gobiiformes; family Gobiidae; genus Periophthalmus; species Periophthalmus modestus. Next base: position 21,516,818 of record JAIEZT010000107.1, on the reverse strand, counting down.
TCCTCCTCCTCCTCCCGCTTCTCCTCTTCTTCTTCCTCCTCCTCTTCCATGACACAGTCAGCTGGCCCCTCTTCATCCTCTTTCTCCTCTTCGTCCTCCTCTTCCATTACTCCGTCAGCAGGCCCTTACTCCTCCTCTTCTTCCTCCACCTCCTCCTCCCCCTCCTTCTCCTCCACCTCCTCCACCTTCCCCTCTTTCTTCCTTTTCTTCTTCCTCCTCCTCTTCTTTCTCCTTCTCCTCTTCCATCACTCTGTCAGCAGTCCTCTCCTGCTCCTCCTCCTCCTCCTCCACCTCCTCCACCTTCCCCTCCTTCTCCTTCTCCCCCTCCTCTTCTTCTTCCTTTTCTGCTTTCTCTTCTTCTTCCTCCTCCTGTTCTTTCTCCTTCTCCTCCTCCTCCTCTTCCATAACTCTGTCAAGAGTCCTCTCCTCCTCTTCCTCTTCCTCCTCCTCCTCCTCCTCCACCTCCTCCTCCATCATTCCATCATGCTCCTCCTGACACTCACCGCTGCTACTTTGAACTTGGAGTTTCACCTTTTTCCTGCACCGGTGGAGCAGTCCAAACAGATCCCCAGTCTCCTGTCACGAGCCTCCCACGCATCACCTTTACCGGAACGCCTCCCCTTCCCCGTCACCTCCTCTCCCGAGCCCCCCCACCCCGCAGGCACACACACACACACACACACACACACACACACACACACACACACACACACACACACACATGCACACACACATACACACACACGCACAATGAGGAGAGATAAGGAGCCGACAAACGCTACTATGATTAAAAACCGCTCCGGTGTCACTGCTCAAATTAGGGGTACGGGAGGAAAGAAAGAGAGGGCATATAAAGACTGTAACTTAGTATAGAGATGACAGGATGAATTATGCACACGGCGCGATGAATAATGGAAGTGTGTGCTTGTATAGAGCGATTCTGACCAGTTACGCTTGTTAGAACAAAGGCTAAACCGAGGCTATACACCAACCAGATCTGCGCAGAAACACTCCGAGATTTCCCATCTTTCCATTTTACATTTATCTTCAAACAGTCCAAAATAGTGTTTGTTTTATATTTGAAAGTTTCTGGAAATATCTTCTGCAGATGGTGCTGGAAACGCCGCTCAGCCGATACCCATAATTATACACAGAAAATGGCACACACGGCTGTTTTTCTAACGCAGAATTCAGTTCACACCAGTGTTAGGTTTTCCATTGATAGAGGTCTTATTTCTGTCGTGTTCTATATCGGTGCAATAAAATAAAAATATGCCTCATTTTCATTTCAAAGAGGGGCGCACGCAAGGCTGCCTACACCAGTGTGGAGTTACTTATTCATGTCGACTTTAGTGCTGACAGAGTTCACACAGTTACGTAACAACCCCGAGCATCCCAGTGTCTGTGTAAGTGCGCCGACACGACATGCACAAGGCAGAAATATCGAAAATCTGATACTATTCGAGACTAAAACTAGTATCGAAACGCATTTGAGCAGGTATCGATACTGAAAAAAGTCACATTTGCAGGACAGAAATGAAACTTTCCTGAATATCTTTAGAATTATCTTGAGCTATATCAGAACAAATATAAGACACTGAGGGATTACACACATATAACACACATGGAATAGAAAACAAAGTACTACAATTTAATGTCGAAAATCACTTGCTACTGTCTAAAGAAAGAGAGTTTTTATTATCATTGTTGTTTCAAAACTGGTATAGAGTGTTTACTCACATCTAATCCTTTGAAATTTGTGCATGCCGCAGAACAGTGCTACTTTTGAAACATTTTTACTCACAAATACAGGGATTATAGTAGTAGGAGTATGCACTAACCATAGACTGTATTTATAAATAGACATAGCTAACCTGCTAGCCGCCGCGTTCCAAACAGGAAGTGATCTTGGACGCACTTCTGGCTCCATCAGCACTTTCTGTGTGAAAACTGTGTCTCTCTCTCTCTGTCCCTGCTGCTGTCAGACTCATTTTGGTCTTAAATGTTCGTATTAACCCTCTACATGATCCTGGGGTTTTTATTTCACTATTGTGTCTGTAAATCAACATATGAACATTAATAACAGACAAATCAGGCACCGTCTTTTCCTGAGGTTGCTCCCTTTAGCGTTAGCAACAGGTTTTAATGACAGTCTTGCTAAGCGCTCACTCCCAGCTAAACTAGTCGTGTGGGCTGGACTGAGGCGTTACCTTCAACCGCCTCACTCAGGATTGGCTCTTTGGTTGCTATGATACTCGTGGTCAGAATATGTAACTCGGCTCCAGATTAGCTAGTCTCTAACGCTGTGGGTGACGTCACACTCACTCAGTCACGTCTTTACACAGTCTGTGCTCTTAACAGATTTATAGTCCTGTCTTCAGGCCCGTTCACAGACTTTTTTGGGGTCCTGGGGTAAAAAGCCTCACATGGGCCCCCCTCTAATGTAAATTAATTGAAAGAGGGTCCAGTTCTGGGGCTCCTCTTTGAAATGAAAGTGAGCCCCTGTCGACTCCCCTGCCGGTATGTCCCATAGTTCCCTGCGTCTGTCACACTTTTAAAGCACTCACAAACACTTGCACGCACAATTACACCTCATTCATAATGCAGGGCTGGAACTATCCCGTTACCTTGTCCCTTCAAGTGACCCAGACTTTTGCTCATTTCAAGAGGCAGCTGTAGCTCGAATATTCGTGGGTACAGGAGAAAAAGAGTTCGTAGGATGTGCTTCAGATTAAATGTTTTTGATGGAACATAAACACTCCTACTCGTTCAAACAGCGTCCGGAAATACATAACGTTTTTGGTTCTTTGCCAGTTTGTCATAGTCGTAGCGAGGCTGCAGTGAGGAGCTCGGTTTATATTTATGATAAAACCAGTGATGGATGATGTACTCAGGTTTGTTACTGAAGTAAAAGTACAGATACCAGAGCAAAATACTCAAGTAAAAGTAAAAGTATCACATGAAAAATCGACTTAAGTAAAAGTATTTAAGTACCTGTCATTTGTTTAAGTGTAAATGTCGGGATATAGATGAAAAATTTTGCATATTTTGGCCACACTAACAATAGGAAACAATTTCTTAATTTTGTGTATTTATTTTTGCTCAAAGCCGAAGCTTGAACTCTTAAACTTTATTCAAGATGTTTCCACGAACATGGTAAAAATAACCCCTCAAATCATATGAAAAATACTTTTACTTTTCAGTCCTGTTCAAAAATGTAGTGGAGTAGAAAGTACAGATACTGCTATCAAATGTACTCAAGTAAAAGTAGAAAGTACACACTGTAAAATGTACTTAAGTAAAGTACAGATACCTCAAAATCTACTTAAATCACAGTACTTTGCTTTGTTGTACTACTTTCCATCACTGACTATAACATACATAGATCATTATTTTACATTTTGTTCATTTTAAACCATATCGATCTAAAACGGTAATAGATAAATGCTGTTGGTGTGTCCTTGGGCAAGACACTTAACCCTCCTTGCTCCAGTGTCTGTCTGCGCTGGTGTGTGAATGTGTGAGTGAATGTGTGAGTGGTTCCTTCATGTAAAGCATTTGGAGCCTTGCAGGTGGAAAAGTGCTGTATAAAAACTCGACCTTTGACTGTTTGACCTCAGTTATAAAAGGTCCATTAACTTCATGCTCAAAACTGCAGAGGACCCTCGTCTTTAAAGTGGCTTTTCTTTTCAAATACTTGTTTTTATTGTTGAAAAATGGCCTTTTTCAACCCTACATGTCTGACCCAGAGTCTGAATTTCACCAAGTAAATACAGAGCAGTGGGTGGAGATGGGGGGTAGGTGAAAACCAGCTGTGGAGCATATCTGTATTTTACTTAAGTACATTTTACAGTGGATACTTTTTACTTTTACTTCAGTTCACTTGAGAGCAGTATCTGTACTTTCTACTACACTACATTTTTTAACTGGAAAAGTAAAAGTATTTTTTATGAAAGTGTGAGACTTTAATAAAAAAAAAAAAAATACAAAAAATATACAAATAAAAACACATAGATTCAACAAACTTCAGCTCAGATCTTTGTCAAAATCATCACATTTGAAGCTTTATAAGACTCAAAATCTGCGTGAAATACTGGTACTTTTTACTCTTTAAGTACATTTTTAAACAGGTACTAAGATTTTTTCATTTGATACTTTTAGTTATTTTTTTGCTTGTGTATCTGTGAAGTCGAGTACTTGTTGAACGCTGGACAGTCCAGAATTACTCAAACTCACATGAATCAAAATATAACTCAGAGTTAATGATGAGACTATGGTTCAAATCTCATAAAAGCTCATTTTATTTAATTTGTCCGTTTTTCTCGTTTTGTTTTCTTGATCACTGCAGATATATTTTTTTCTTTTCCCTCTCTCTTAAATGAGCGCAGTGACATTTAGCACGGCGCTCTCTGGGTCTTAAACAAGCTCCGAGGCTTTAGTACGAGCGTCTGCAGGGCCGCTTCTGTCAATACCGAACCGCTCCCATTAATCCCCATTAACTTTCCCGTCAGCAAAGGCCAGCCCTAAACGCTGTATTGATATTTTATTAGGGCTTGGATCTCCCTGGCGTCGGAGCGGAGAGGCTGAGGATGGCACGCCGCCCGCTTTCACACTACACGTTGGCATCGCGAGTGTCTGGAAGTGTGGGAGTGTGATGCAAACTTGGAACACTAACGAAGCAATTTGTCCAACTATTTTAAGGATCAGTTTGGGCCGACAATATGTTTTTGACAAACTGAAGTCTATGAGCGAGTGGCTCAGCTGGTAGAGCGTTCGTCTACTGATCCGAAGGTTGGCGCTGTGATTCCAGCCCCCACAGATGAATGCTGTCGTTAGGTCCTTGAGCAAGACACTCACCCACCTTTCCCCCAGTGTCTGCATCCAATCCGGAGCGAGGTTGATGAAGGTAGTGCCTCTTATTACAGCACTTCATATGTCCAACCAGGATATCGACTGGACCGATATTTGGAAGCCGATATCTGATCCAGCTAAGGGACTGTAGACGATTGTGTTCTGCGTCCTGATTGGCTGAGGGACTGTAGACCATTGTGTTCTGTGTCCTGATTGGCTGAGGGACTGTAGACCATTGTGTTCTGTGTCCTGATTGGCTGAGGGACTGTAGACCATTGTGTTCTGCGTCCTGATTGGCTGAGGGACTGTAGACCATTGTGTTCTGCGTCCTGATTGGCTGAGGGACTGTAGACCATTGTCCATCAGTCTCCTCCGTGTCTCCTGTACAGTACAGAATGTGTCAGACAAATTTACATAAATGTTGGATCAGTGTGACTCTGAAGTGCTGTATGTTTGCAAGTTTTCTCCCCGACAAAACCCACAATGTCGATGAAACGTTCTGCACCGACAAAGGCACCGACGAAGGTTTGAACTTTGAGAGAGTTTAAACAAGAGAGAAATGTGAGAAAATGTTAAAGCCTGTGTGAGAAAAGTGTATAAAGTGTGTGGTGAGGGGTTTTAGAGCCAAGAAACATAGAGAATAATGTGAAAAATAAAGCTGATACTTCGCGGATTTATTTTTACAACGTGACCCCCGAGATAAACGAGGAGCCGCTGTATATAAATGGACATAGCTAACCTGCTAGCCACCATGTTCCAAACAGGAAGTGATCATGAGCGCACTCCTGGCTCCATTGACTGGCTCCAATTCACTTTCTATTGAAAAACTGTCTCTCTGTAACTGCTGCTGTCAGATCTGATATTTTTATTTCCCTTTTGTGTCCGTAAATCAGGATATGAACATTAATAACAGACAAATAAGGTGCCTTCTTTCTCACATCACTTCTTTATACACTAGCACTTAATCGATCTCTTTAATTTCCTTTGTCTGTTACAAAAATCCAAGTCCTTGTGTTTTCATTGCGACGGCAGCTTGCAGTTTTTCCATCAGTTTTGCTTCAGGATGAATGAAGTGATCAGTATTCAAAATCCTGCTGTTATTTGGCCATGTCCAATATGTCAGAGCAGACGTGAGCGGACACGTTCATACAAACCAAAGGTCAGCCATGATGGAAAACTCATGTGGCGGAACAAAGGCCAGAAACGCCACACACTGAACCCAGCGCACACTGTGACTGGCTCACGTCGCTGGAAACATCACGGTATCCCAGTTTTGTCTGTTTCTTGATGTGTGCTGTCTAAAATGATTGTCCCACTTGGGGAGAAGAAGACAGTGACTCATGGTCTCAGAAGAGACTGTGAGATGTGGCACGCCGGTGGCTCCGACAGCTTGTTGGAGCGGCTTTAATTGGGCTGAGTTCACGGCCCCCTGACTGCCTCGGTGAAATCGTAACTTGGACTCTTTCTAGGTCTGAAATGTTCTAACTATAGACATAGTGTGTGGGTAAAGTGCAGCGGCCAAAAGCTGGAAGACGAGTGTGTTTTTAATAATAATGTAACAAATAACAAGCACAGGTGGAAGAACTACTCAGTTTTGTTACTTAAGTACAGTAAAAGTACAGATACTGGTGCAAAAAATACTTAAACGTGTCACATGATAAAAACTGCTTAAGTAAAAGTATTAGAGTAGCGGTTTAAAAAGATTATTTAATATTTTGAGCTGATTTTGCGTCTTATAAAGCTTCAAATGTGGTGATTTCGATAAAGATTTGAGCTGAATTTTGTTCAACAGAAACAATTGAATAGTTTTTTTTTCCAGCTGTTTTTATTTGTTTATTTTTGTTTTGTTCAAATTCTGAACGTGTTAAAAATAAACCCTCAGACTATTCAGCAGCTCTCACACAATAATTAAAAGTACTTTTACTTTTCAGTCTTGTTCAGAAATGCAGTGAAGTAGAAAGTACAGATACTGCTGTTCTTGGAAACCTTCCATCCATAATCGCATTAGTACCCACAGCTGTTATCTTGGCTCCTGTATCAGCGCTAACCTTACTCTGTTTAATATCCTGATGAGTTTTGCATCGGCTGACCCATCGTGGGCCTTTGTGATGGAGGTCTCTGTTCTTATCTTTCATCGTCTGCGCTCTCCTTCTCTCTTTCTCTCCAGGCAGCCTCTCTGTGAGCGAAGTGGCCGCTCTCCTGGAACACGAAACTCTGCAGAGACTCAAGAAAGAGTGTGGAGGTCTGCAGACGCTGCTCAAGAACAACCACCAGGTCTTCAGAGGTAAACGTGAACTACCAGGCAGAAGTTTGGACCAGGGACTGTGTAAAGAAGTGACTGAGCAGGTATAGCGGCTAATTTGGAGTAGAGTTGCATATTTGGAAATACGACCACGAGTATCATAGCAACCAAAGAGCCAATCAAGAGTGAGGCTGTTCCCGCCCACTCCGCTGGTTTAGCAGAGGGTGGGCACTTAGCAACACTGTCAATCAAACCTGCTGCTAACGCTAACGGGAGCGACCTTGAGTAAAGAAGGACCTGATGTGTCTGTTATTAATGTTCATATGTTGATTTACGGACACAATAGTGAAATTAAAACTCCAGGATCATGTAGAGGGTTAATACGAACATTTAAGAACAAAATGAGTCTGACAGCAGCAGAGACAGAGAGAGGGACACAGTTTATACATTGTGAGCCGGAGTCGAAAGTAGCAGGTTAGCTACGTCCATTTATACAAACAGTTTATGGTACACACTGAAAATGTTCACATGCACAACCAAAATCTGATTATGATCTGATTCCTGGACCTTTGACAATATTTAAAAGACATGCAAACATAATGGTATCATCATTTTACTAGAGTTATACCTCCAAAACTCTTTCATAATCAGACGCTTGAGTGCATGTAACCACAGTGTCCTCAGTTCAGTCTCTTCAGGACCAGATGGGACGCTGGGAGAGGAGTTGGCCGTGGAAAACAAAATGAAACAGCTTTTTAAAATTCTTTGGTGGTGTCTGTCCCAGAAAATTGTCACATATTGTAATGTTTATGTGATGTAATGTAAAATAAATATGGTTGCTAAGTAACTGTATTTGACAGTTACTAAATGCTTAGTCAAGTGCAGTGTCAATATGCAGAACGAGTACACAGTGAAAAGATGAGTCTGCTACACTTTATAATAACTAGACTTTTAAAAGCCTTAATAAAGCAAAAACAACAACTTATTTCATAATGAACAAGTGGTTTATTAACAGTGATCCAGGCTTAGTGACCACTGTATAAATATCCTAACTCCTCCTCCTCAGCCTCAATCATTCTTAAGAAACCATTTGCTCATTATGAATAGGCTCTATACCATGGAATGTTTATATGAATGGACATAGCTAACCTGCTAGCCGCCGCGTCCATCAACTTTGACTCCAATTCACAAAATTTGTCGCCCCTCTCCCTGTAACTGCTGCTGTCAGACTCATTTTGGTCTTAAATGTTCGTATTAACCCTCTACATGATCCTGGGGGTTTTATTTCATTATTGTGTCTGTAAATCAACATATGAACATTAATAACAGACAAATCAGGTCCTTCTTTCCCCAAGGTCACTCCTGTGTTAGCAACAGGTTTGACCCACAGCGTTGCTAAGTGTCTGCTTCCTACTAAACCAGCGGTGTGGGCTTGAAGGGGCGTTACCTTCAACAGAATCGCTCCGGATTGGTTCTTTGGTTGCTATGATACTCGTGGTCGGAATTCCAAATATAAAACTCTGCTCTAAATTAGCCGCTGTACCTGCTCCAGCCTCGATGAGCTTCATTTGACTGATCGTTATGGGTGATGTCACACTCACTTACTCCACTTTTATACAGTTTATGCTCTGTACACGCAGTATGCTAGCTCACTGTGTCTCCCTGTGTGTCAAAGCTAACAGTCACCTTTATTACCTTCAGTCTGTGGTGTTGTTTTGAGTTAGCTCTGTTGTGCTTGTGTCTCTATAGTTATAATCTATGACACTCGTGGATCATTATGTTATAATTTACACATTTTAAATCACAATATTCATCTAAAACGACTTAATAAAAGAAGCAAAACCGCTGACTTCCGTGTTAGAAAACTGCGGTGCCCAGTGGGAGCTGAGGTTGCTGTAACCCTAACCTCTGACCCCTGACCCCTGACCCACCTGCAGCTCTCTGTCCACTGTCTGACCCTAATAAAACTGTTCAGGAAGTAGTGGCTCACAGTGAGGTTAATGTGGGCGGCTGTGCACAGACTCTATTAAGTCTTCATTCAGTTCATTCTTTATTTAGCCTATTTAAAATGTAGTTATTATTACAAGTAGCTGCAAAAACAACATGATGTATAGAAAGTACCACCCAGTATTTATTTACATTTGAAGGCGCCACCACTAGGCCTGACACGGTAACACATTTTGAAGTTCAATATATAAGTATATATATAATTATAAACAATAAATGATAATATTGAAACCAAAATAAAATAGTATCTGTTTTATTGCATGAAGAACAGGCGCAGAGACTCGGGAATTGTTCTGTAGATTTTTATTGTCGGTTACAGCAAAACAGTCGGGTTAAAAACAGCGTCCAGCAAAATTCAAAGCAGAGTCAAGTGATTAGTGTCCAAAGTGATGTCTGAAGAAGAGTCTAGTGCAGAGTCTAACGGGGTGAGATTGCCCCACTGGTTTATGCTACCCAAAGAGTCGAGGTTAAACATTCTATAGATAAGAAATTCAAAGCAAAGTAGAACAATGTGTGTTTATAACCCTCCCAGACTGAGGGGTCACAAGGGGCGACAGATAAGAAATGTGACCTTCACCAAAATGACCAGGACATAGCTGTTATTTTATTAAAGTCCTCTAAACATTGTTGATCTGTGTAAATGAACAGCAAAATGCAACACTTAAGTCATTAGTTTGTGTCAGTTTAGTTCATAATTCAATCTTCTACAGTTCAAATCTTATCATATTGCATAAAAAATAACAAAAATGTGATACCGTGATAAACACTGACCCCCAAAACTGACTGTTCCGTGTGTAATACTGAGTGGACATGGTGATCGCTGGGACAGGCCGAGCCGCCGCCTCCATGATGTAACGTTTGTTAGTTTTTCTAAGAATGTGGTTTGGGGTCAGATTTATGTTGGGTTTGGTTCTGGAGAGTGCAGCTCATTAAACAAACTGCCTCTTCAGTTCATTACAAACAAACTTTCAGACCATGTTTTCTCCATTATTTACTCGTGTCTATTTTTATTGGCTGATTTTAAGAGCAGTGAACATTACTTAATCTGCCAAACTCACTCTATAAACTCAATAATGCTTTTAATGAAAATCCAACAAATAAGGAAGTATTTGGGGTTAAATGTCCCGTGTCTTTTCCAGTGGAAGGCGGGCGCGTGCACATACGAGACTGGCGTGACCTGAACCCCTCTAGGGGCGTGAAGAGGAGGCCCGTCGCCCCCGGTGCCCTGAAAACTCGCCTGTGCTGGTTCCACACAAACCACCCTCAAGGCTGCCCCCTACAGGTCGAACAGTGCGCCTTTGCCCATGGAGCTGAGGACCTCCGACCCTCCACCAGACCCCTGAAGAAACAAAAGGCCGAAGACTGTTGACGACACATTCCTCCAGTCGGCATTTAATCATTTTTATGTTTTTTTTTACAACTATTAGATATATGATAACGACTCTGGACTGTGTTTACCCCTGTGTTACTACTCTCAAAAACTGAATGAACAAACCCTGATCTAAATCTAAATAAAAAAGAAATAAATAAGCACTTCCGCCACCCCAGACGCTTCCTTCAGCTCCTCAGGTGGGGCCCCAAGTGTTCCCAGGTCAGCCAAGAGACATAGTCCCTCCGGGCGTGTCCTGGATGTTCTCCAACACCTCCTCCTGGTGGGACATGCCCCCAATTTTGTTAACGTCTGTATTACTACTCTCAAATTTAGAAACAAATACTGATCTGAACCTAATAAAATAAATATTCTAAGCAAAAAAATCAATAAATAATCTTTTCTGTGTACAATATTGTGCAGGAGACATGTTCTAAGCCTTGTTTCCGTCAGTTTCCTTTGGAGCGGATCGGTACAGGCCCAAGTGTCTCCAGAGTCTAAAGTGAACCGTCCCACGAGAGAGAACGCAGATATAAACATAAAATAATCATCTCTCACCAAACGCTGACTGTTTCTCGTGATGTGACTTAAATGTGGAGCTGATGCTTCACCAAACAAAGCACAAATCCAGCAGCTGTTTCCTGTTTATGGATGTAAGGCACTAATGTATATAAATCGAAAATGTTATAACTCACTGTGTTACATAAAGAGACGCTAAAACACGGCGTAGAAGCAGAGAAGTGAGGTAAATGCAGAAAAAACTGGTGATAAATCAGAAGTTTTGTGTATGTTAGCTTTAGCTGTAGCTGTAGCTTTAGTGTTCGCTGTAGCTTTAGCTTTAGCTGTAGCTTAGCTGTAGTTTTAGCTGTAGCTTTAACATTAGCTTTAGCTGTAGCTTTAGCCATGTCTCACAGCGCCACAAACTAAATGTATTTTTGTGCACTGCTGAAATCGGCCTTATAATTAAGTAATAATAATATAATTCAAGCACAATTTTTATTTTATTTATTAATAAAACATTAGTAATCTTTGGGAGACGTCAGTGTCTCATGGAGCAGAGCCCTGCCCCTCGACCTAGAGCTCGAGCGTGGACACACGACTGGAGAGAGCCGCACCAAACAAACTCGCTCCAAGACGTCCCAAGTGAACCGAGCCTGTGCAAACGAGGATACTGCTTTAGTTGGTTTGGCAATAAACTTAAAAACTTCTAAGGAGAAAAATATAAAGCCAATATAAAGGTCAGGTCTGTGCTAAGGCGACAGCGTTTTTTGAGATATAATGAAATACATGCTAGATAAATTTAATGTCACACTGTGGAACATTTCTAACTACATTTAAACTGGTTTAAAACAGTGACTTAAACATAAAAGACTAAATTAACATGCTAAGTGTGCCATTGAAGACCTTGGCCCCCTCTATAACTCCTCTAACCTAAAATATCTGACGCCGCCCCTGGCAAACAGCTGCTGTGACCTCCACCTGAAGTTCCACAGTGCAGCTCTTTTTATCATTTTGAATCTCTGAAACCAAATAGTGAGGGGAGCGTTGTGTGGGCGGGCGGCTGACCTCTGAGCGGCTGACCTCTGAGCGGCTTTGAGGTTCACAGAGGAGACGGTGGGCGAAAGCGTTTGAACAAAATAAATGTTAACGCCATGAATTATTAGTTGGGAAGAGGAGGCAGGAGCTGTGTTCTCCGGCCTCAGGACTGATGCACGCCACCGCTGGGCTCCTCTGAAACGGGCTGCTGTCACCCCGCGTCTCAAATGTCAGGTGCTTCGGGCGAGCACAGGAGCATCATGGGAGATTTGATTGTTTGTGGAGAGGAAAATATTCACACTGTTGGTGCAATAAAGGAGACGTCTTTCAGCTTTGAATCACAAAAGACGCTCATGAATACAGGGAGGAGCGCTGCGTCTGCTCTGAATATCACAGGGATTCTGAGGAAGGCCAAGGACTCGGACGAATAAAAATAAAACACATAAAAACATATTCTAAAGCGTCACCGTTGTGTTAATAGTGATTTGTTTTGTTTATTAAAGCCACAGCACAATATACAAGATTTAAAACATTATTAAGGTACAACACTTTTGTCTCATTCTCAGTTTATGGACAGGTTTTGTGTGAACGCTCAGAACCTCCATAGTTCACTCCCTGAGCTGCACAGGCTGCACTAGCACTGATACCTGATTGTCTGCAGGTGCTGGAGTTTAGGTGATCACTATTCAGATCAGACAGGGACATTTTAGATTTAAATCAACTGCGTTTTAGCGTTTGAAACTGGCAAATTAAATGCTTTCTGAGATCCAAAACACCAAATGGAAACTGTATAGTCACTAATATTGTAATTTAGAATTTTTAATGAGGATTTTTAGAATAAATCCTCATTAAAATAAGGGCAGTATTGCAGTATATAATAAAAGCAGTATTTGATTTTTATACTTTGTAGCTGAGGACACAGATCAGGCTCATGAAACTTGAAACATCCTCGCCCTGTAAAGTGGAACTAAATGTTTGAGTTTTTTTCGCTACTAAACTTTTTATATGTTGTCTGCTGTTCATTGCCTTCTCTTCCTAGTTTTTTCCTGGCAATTTTGGTGTAGTGAGTGTGTGCTGCCTCTAGTGGCCACTGCAATTTCAAGTTCTACGTGACAACACACTGTCCTGATTACAGTTACAAACACCTGGCTGCAGGGGGCGGAGTTTGAAGTGTGGATACCTGTTAGACCAATCACACTGTTCCTTATACTGTATTTTCTGGACTATAAGTCGCACTTTCTTTCATAGTTTGGGGTGCGACTTATACTCAGATGCGACTTATATGTGAAATATGTTTTTTTTTCTTTTCTTTCTTTCATTATTATGCATTTTTTGGCTGGTGCGACTTATACTTCGGTGCGACTTATACTCTGGAAAATCCGGTACCTACAGACCCCGTCCCCACCTCCAACCTCACTCTCCCTTTAGCCCTCCAGACCCCGTCCAGTTTAGCAGCTCTATTTTAAATTCAGTTGGGGGCGGAGCTTTGATGTTTGTTCCCGCTTTAAAGTTTACAGTTAAAAGTGTCTTGCCCAAGGGTTCTATGACACAAGCACAAGCACGAGCTGCATTCAAAACCACCCTTCTGCCATTTTACATACCACTGTCGCTCATACATTGTGATAGAAATGATCCACACATTAAATGACTGTATGATTTGTTCCAGATGCCCTTCCTGACCCCGCCCGTCCCGTTTGTTCGCGTTTGTTTTAGCGCTCCTGTAAATACTTCTTTGGACAGTCATTTTGAGTGATTGCGTTCGACTGGTGTCAGGCTGAAGTTGTTCATTAAGGCCCTTGGTCTTTGGTCTTTGTACAGAGACATCAAGAATCCATAACGAGCTGAAAGGGGCGTCCTCAGGCCAGTCACATATCAGCGGACGCTCTCGTATCCCCCAGGGGGCAGCAGCAGGGCATTGGAATATTGATGAAGCTATATTTAAAAATGAGACAGATGTGAACATAAACGATGAACGCCCTCGATCTCGATGAGTTTAAAAGTTACACAAAATGGACTCTTGTGAGGTTTAATCCATGTTCTAATGTTGTTTCCTCCTCAAAAACAGACCTGGACTTGTGTTTTGTTTCATTCACACGTTTGAGTAACACTATTATTATTCTGTAACATTTCCAAACCTCAAAACGCTCTGTTCCACCTTGTGATGTCATGAAGTGGTAGTTTTCAACCATTTTAACAGCTCCTTTTACCTTTAGTTCAATAGAAATGGGCAATTCCTGGTCTGAAAAGAGCCAAATGATTCTAGTGAAGGTGTGTGGAGTTTAAAAACACAGTGGAGCACTTCCTGTATTACCACATGATGACATCACAAGGTGGAACAGAGTGTTTTCTGTTTGAGAGAAGAAGAACTCAGCTTAAATCTGCAGGTTTGTGTGTTAAACATCTGTGAATGAAACAAAACACAACTCCAGGTCTGTTTGTGACGAGGAAAAAACATTAAAACAGAGAAAATAAGGTAATCTGGTTCTTTAGTGTGTTTAAACCTGATGCCCTCCCTCAGGATATCAATGTATGTGGAGCTTGCAAACGTCATGTGACTGGATTGACCCGCTGGCCCACATTAGCCTGTCGCTGGCCCATATTTGATTTCCGATGAGCAGAACATGAGTGGGAAGCGGAGGCGGTCACCTTTACGTTTCCCAGCTCACGCCTCTGCTTTGACCTTTGACCCCGACCCCATGTGACCATCGTGAGGACTGTTTATGTGCTGCCATGGCAACTGCGGAGGTGGCCCAGCGCAGAGCAACACCACAGCGACCAGATCAGGAGTAATACCACTGCTAGTTTGGAAAATCATTTAAAGGCATGACACAGGAGAAATGCTGTTTTTCGAGTACGCAAGTTTTTAAAATTTGGAGAAATAAGATCTGGACGCACCAATCCAGCCTCATAACTGTAACGCAGGGGTGGTAAGGTGGACCCAAATGTAACACAAAGATTACAGCCCAACGCCTTGGCTCAGAACAGATCAGGTTTATTGAAACAAAACACAGATACAGGGCCTGCATGTCCTTGGTGAAAAAAAGAAAAGAACAAACGGCAGGAACAAACTAAAGAACAAACTCAACTCACTCCAGCAACCAGCAACCTACAAACACCGAACACAGAACATAAAGGCTGCCCCCCTGATTAGAAATGAATGTCAGGTGCAGGGAAAACCAGGGAGGCAGCAAACTAAGGAATGGAACAAGGGCCAGGGGGGATAAACAGACACAACTGTGACAATAATATATAAAATAATGATCCAGTGGCGTCGTAGATTCTACCTGTAGAAAGACACAAGCTCAACAGTCTGATGTGAGGCTGAGGTGTGTGTTCTGTTGCTATTTGTGGAGCTCTTCAGTGTTTAGCATCGAAAAGAACGTCTGAAAGAGCAAAACAGGGATGCACCACTCGAGTTTTTTGTTTTTTCACTTCTGATTTCAACATTTCAGCTTGAAGTGTGTGTACTTGTGCCATAAACATCCTTCCATGTTCTTGCTCTTCATCTGGGCCAAATGTCCATTTCCACACACGTCCTCCAGCTCTTCTGAAACGATCCATAAACATTTACAATTATACAAACTACTTTTATTACGGCAACATTCTGTGAAGGTGATGAGCTCAAACAGTGATGCTAACTTTTTGGCTAATCTAAAAAATACATTCTTTTGTAAACTAAAATGAGGGACATTCAGCCCCTCGATTTTTATCCAACTTAAAAAAAAATGATCATGATTGGATGAAAAAGTGTCGCAATAATGTCTTTATGAACTCTGAAAACTGGAGCAGTGTGTTTTTGGGTCAGTGTTTATCATTTGACATTTTCTTTACAATAACAGGGAAGATTTTTATGATTTTAGTTGTGATACGATAAGATTTGAGCTGTAAGGGTGAATATGTAACTTCTATGGCTAAATATGGCTTAGTTTTGCTATTAACTTGTTGCATGTCAGGACTTTTAATGGTTGAAAATGGTTCACTGGGTTTAATCTGTTTTATTTTTATCATGTCCAAGGCTTAAAGTAGTTTAAATATTATCGTTTAATGTCATATTTCTAAGTCGTGCTTCTAAATGTGTTATCGGGACAGACCTGTACGAGTCTTATGTCAATAGCACCTGGTTTAAAGTCTCTTTTTTATCAAGCCGCCCCACATACAGCATCTTAACTTTTAATACATCTGTTTGTTCTTCACCACAGACGAGAAGTAAGAAGTGGACTGAGTGAGTCTGACGTCACCCACAGCGTTCGGCTCCACAGTTTTTCAATGTAAAGTGAACAGGAACCAGAGTCGATGGAGCCGGGAGCGCGTCCATACTCACTTCCTGTTAGCAGGTTAGCTACGTCCACTTACATAAACAGTCTATGGTCTTAAGTGTATTTTTCAAAGTTCAGAGTAAGATCATGGAAGAATAAGATCCGTTTTACGTCTGTCTAATAATGGCAGATATAATGGAACAAAAAGTGAACTATTATCTAGCAGAAAACCATCTGGTAGCACTTGGTCTGGCCCGGGCGCCTCACAACATGATGCAGATCGGCCAAAAATAGCAGTTTCTTTCCTCAGTGGGAGCTATGTAAACCATGTCAACTGCACACGCTCCACTTTAAACTCTCCAGGCCCGAATTACACAGGGCTCCAGATGTTTACAGTGACGAGCCCATTACACGTTTATGAGTTTGCTTTTAGTGCTTTTTGGACTGATTTACATGGATATAAACTGCATATTACCACTTACTCTAAGGTAGCGGTTGCCTGGGGAAAGGAGTTACTGCCACTCGAAGCAGAAGAAAGTTAAAGACCAGCACATTAGCAGAGCCCGGGTCTGAAATGTGGGTCACAGAGAAGCGGCTCTGTCTCGGCCCGTAACGTGTCCGCGCTCTGCTCACGCTTTATTCATGGTGCCACCAGGGGGAGCCTCGTAACGCAGACATGTTATTTTGGATGTACAGAAGAAGAGTGTGAAGAGTGAGCCGGGTGGGACGCTGAGGCTGACAGCTGTCATCACCGCCACGTCTTCAGTTTGACTCAGAAAACATTCCTTCTTTAGCATTATCTGCTTCTAAAAATACCTGCCCCAGACGTCTTATGTAATCTATATCAGTATATATCTATATCTTAAGTCAGACCTGTTCTTCAAAATGGACTTTTCAGAGTTTTTATAAATGTTCTAGTTGTTTCTTCTCGTTGAGCCTCTGAAGTTGTATTTGGAGAGATTCATGTTTGAGATTAATCTTTAATCCACTATTTTCAAGACTCCATTTTGTCCATCTGCCCCGTTTAACCTCCACCTGTGACACGCCCACTGTGACACGCCCCCTGTTACTCACTCCTCTCTCGTCTCCTCTCTCGTCTCCTCTCGTCTCCTCTCTCGTGTCCTCTCTTGTCTCCTCTGTCGTCTCCTTTCGTCTCCTCAGTTGTCTCCTCCGCTTCTCTCCTCTCTCATCTCCTCATTCTCGTCTGTTCTCCTTGTCTCCTCTCTCGTCTCCTCTCGTCTCCTCTCTTGTCTCCTCTCCTTGTCTCCTCTGTCGTCTCTCTCGTCTCCTCTCTTGTCTCCTCTCCTTGTCTCCTCTCTCTCCTCTCCTCTCGTCTCTTGTCTCCTCTCTGTCGTCTCCTTTCGTCTCTCTCAGTTGTCTCCTCCGCTTCTCTCCTCTCTCATCTCCTCATTCTCGTCTCTTCTCCTTGTCTCCTCTTCTTGACTCTTCTCTTGTCTCCTTTCGTCTCTTCTCCTTGTCTCCTCTCTCGTCTCCTCTCGTCTCCTCTCTTGTCTCCTTTCGTCTCTTCTCCTTGTCTCCTCTCTCGTCTCTCGTCTTCTCTCTTTTCCCTCGTCTCCTCACTGTGACACGCCCACAGAGACACGCCCACTGTGACGTCCGCTCTTCCTTCTCCAGTTTTATTTTCTTAATCGTTGATACTCGTAGGATTCGGCAGTGTCGCGTCGTCATTTTGGTCCAAATGTAAAAAAATGTGCTGCTCTAGTGTGATGTGCTCTGTCCATAGGGGGCGCTACAGCTACACAACTCTTTATTGTCATGACGTTTACAGCGACGTCAGCTCCATTGGACACCACAGTTTTCTAACGTGGAAGTCAGTGGATTTGTTTCTTTTATGAAGTGGTTTTGGATGAATATTGTGATTTTAAATGTGTAAATTATAACAGAATGATGCCCAGAGATGAGAACCATAAAGACACAAGACGTACGGTGGGGTCTGTAGACGTTTGGTGAGGATCGTGTTCGGTCTGTGGAGCCCTTCATGTTAAAAAAGCGCCTGACTCTAATCTCCTTGTAGCTCAGAGGCTTAGTCAGTCTGTGACGCTCACCTGCATTTATAAATTAAACAGATATGAGTGAGTCACGGTGGTCCACAGAGGCGTGTGCAGAATGTGGGACGTTTGTTTCAGACACAAATCTATAGAAACAGTGTTAAATCTATATATTTAAAAATGTTAATATCCAGTGTAATGAGTTTAATATGAACACGGAGCATTTCACAGAGACTGGAGTCAGTCTGAGGTGTTTCTGTGACACTCACAAACCTTCAGGCTTCACTGAGCTGCAGGAGTCTGAGTCAAAGAGAAGCAGGAGCAGAGAGGAGCAGACAGGAGTACACAGGAGCAGACAGGAGTAGAGAGGAGCAGACAGGAGCAGAGAGGAATACACAGGAGCAGACAGGAGTAGAGAGGAGCAGACAGGAGCAGACAGGAGCAGAGAGGAATACACAGGAGCAGACAGGAGTAGAGAGGAGCAGACAGGAGCAGAGAGGAGCAGAGAGGAGCAGACAGGAGCACACAGGAGCAGAGAGGAGTACACAGGAGCAGAGAGGAGCAGGCAGAAGCAGAGAAAGGCAGGCAGGAGCAGACAGGAGCACACAGGAGCAGACAGGAGCAGAGAGGAGCAGGTCCATAGATCCCCCTGTGTGTTAGTGCCTTTTCTGGCACTAACACACAGTTCCTGTCTGTCCTCTGCTCCTCTCTCTCTCCTGCTCCTCTCCTCCCTCTGCTAATCTTCTCCCTCTGCTCCTCTCCTCCCTCTGCTCCTCTCCTCCCTCTGCTCTTTTCCCTCTGCTCTTCGCCCTCTGCTCCTGCTTCTCCCTCTACTCCTGTTCCTCCCTCTACTCCTGTTCCTCCTTCCCTCTGCCGCTCCTCTCCTCTCTCTGCTCTTTTCCCAGTGCTCCCGCTCTTCTCTCTCTCTGCTCTCTCCTCCTGCTCCTCTCCTCTGTCCCTCTGCTGCTCCTCTCCTCTCTCCTCTCCTCTCTCCTTCCTCATGCCTCCTCCCTCCTGCTTCCTGCCTCCTGCCTCCTCACTCCTACCTCCTCCCTCCTGCCTCCTCGCTCCTACCTCCTCCCTCCTCCCTCCTCCCTCCTGCCTCCTCACACCCACCTCCTCCCTCCTGCCTTCTCTCTCCTTTCTCCTCCATCCTCCGTCCTCCCTCCTGCCTCCTCTGTCCTCTCTCCTTCCTCCTGCCTCCTCCCTCCTCCCTCCTCCCTCCCGCCTCCTGCTGTGTGAGCGACACAAACACACAATAGGCAGAAGTCTATTTTCAGTTTTTCCTTTGACATTTCATCATCTCGGCTCAAACTTGATGAAACGTGGATTAAACTCCAGCACAGGCACCGTCCACCTGCCACATTTACATTTAAAACACAGCGTTTCTCTACAGGATTTTCAGAGTTTTGTCACAGTGAAGGCGACGCCCCCCCACCTCATCATCATCATCATCATCATGTTCAAGCGGATACTTAGAGCTAATCCACTAATTAACATTTCATGAGCTGTTGGTCTAAAGTGTCCTCCACAAAACACCATGTCTCAGTCTGGTTTGGACAGAGCTGCTCCTCCTTTACCCCTGGAGATCTGATAAAATGACTTTAATCTGCAGCTTAAACTATTTCATTTAAGTCCAAACCATTTGCTTTTACTGCTAGTATGTTCTGACCATTATCTGTATCTGTATCTGACCTGTAAATGTTCCCTTTGCCAGAATCTGACCTTAACACAACCAGTGAAACCACAAACTAACTCTCCGCTCTTGTGCCTTTAGCATGACATCACACCTTGGGCCGATAATCACAGGAGAACTGCTCCAGACCCACTTCCCAGCATGCACCTGGCTCCCGGAGCAAGCCCGTGATAAAGTGATAAAAGAGACTACATGTGAGCAACATAAGAGCCCGGCTGCCGCTGCAAATGTGGGGTTTCCATAGAGGCAAAGCCAGCGGGTGTCGTTACCGTGGGCGACGGCCGATCTGACCCAGATGGCAGCTGGTTGGTCCACTTTATATGATAACTGTGTGGCTTATATCATACACGTCCCGCTCACAGCACATGTATGTCCTCTGTCCACTGCAGACACTGTCCCCTGTGTGTGAAGAGACACAGAACCAGAAACACCAGGACCATTTAACTCTGAGCTTTAATCCATGTTCTAACACTGTTTCCTCCTCAAAAACAGACCTGGAGTTGTGTTTTGTTTCATTATCACGTTTGACTAACACTTTATTATTAGTCTGTGACATCTCCAAAGCTCAAAACGCTCTGTTTCACCTTGTGATGTCATCAAGTGGGAGTTTTCAAGTTAACATCTACCTACATTTTACCTTTAGTTCAGTCGAGATTGAGCTGAAATGATCCAAATGATTCTAGAAATGAAGGTGTGTGGAGTTTAAAAACACAGCGGAGCACTTCCTGTATCACCACATGATGACATCACAAGGTGGAGCAGAGTGTTTTCAGTTTAAGAGAAGAACTCAGCATAAATCTGTAGGTTTGTTTGTGTGTTATGAAACAAAAAAAAACCACAACTCCAGGTCTGTTTGTGACGAGGAAACGACATCAGAAAAGATCAGACACAGAGGAATATGTGCCCTTTAAGTTTTGCAGTTAGATTTGGGATTTCTGTTAAAAAAAAATCCCAGTGTTTTGTTCAGACGTCACATTTCAAACACGAACAGCTAAACACAAGAAGTGCACACACTCCAGAACATATTTGTGCACATCTAAACAACTAAACTACAGAATGAACGAGATTTTACAGTCAGTATATTGTGTTGTTTGAGAGATTTCTATTGTCAGAAGTGGAAGAGGTACTCACTTTTGTACTTAAGTAAAAGTACAGATACCAGAGCAAAAAAAATACTCAAGTAAAAGTATCACATGAGTATACGAGTATCTGTTTAAAAATGTACCTTAAGAGTGAAAAGTACAGTTATTTTGTGCAGATTTTGAGTCTTATAAAGCTTCAAATGTGATGATTTTGAGAAGATTTAAGCTGAATTTTGTTCAACAGAAACAACTGAACCAATCATTGTTTTTTCAGCTGGTTTTATTTGTATATTTTTGTTTTGCTCAAATTATGATTGTGTTAAAAATAAACCCTCAGCCTTTTCAGCAGGTCTCAAATTATAATAAATACAGCTTAAAACATGAACGCCTTAAACAGTTAAACAGTATTTTAATTAAGCCTCGTGTATCAGATAATAATCTTTAATTATTTTTCGAATCATCCAAGTTTCACTGCGTTCTGTAAAAGCACAAACACGGTCCCCTGACGTCCTCACAGTGAGACCGCAGTGTGTTTTGTGCAGGACGCCGTGGCTCTTTTCTTTTCGTGTAAACATGGCCGACTCTCTGGAGGTCGGCTGCTGCCAGCTGGAAATAGCCCCAGTGACTGAAGGAGCAGGAATCAACACTGCACCTTCGTCTTAATTAAAGATTAACGAGGAATGGGTCAGTGGTGTGGAGGCTCCTCAAAGCCTCACTCTACTTTACTTTGATTAGTCTTACGTAACGCTGCTTAATACTGCATAGTAACGCCCAAACAGCGTGTGGTCGCCGGGGAAGACTCCAGCGTGTGAGCGGCGCAGAGGGGGCTCCAAGACAGTCACAACTCACAGGTGGAAGGTAATGAAGTACAAGTAGTGAAGTACTGTCCTGAACACATTTTACAGTGGATACTTTTTACTTTTGGTTTAATACATCTGTACTTTCTACTCCACTCGACTAAGATTTCTACTCCACTAAGACAGTCCCTCCTTGAGCAGTGATGTGGGCCTCAGACTTCATCTCTCCCCCGTCTGTAACTCCACCCTCAGACCCAAAGCAAACAAAGCAAACAAAGAGAACAGTAGAGCGAGCAGTAGGGCCATCAAGAGCTGAGTGATGATGCTAAGCATGTCTACAAGAAGTAATCTGACCAGAACTGAAGAAGCCGCTTAGACGAGCAGCAAAACGTCTTCACTCCTACAATATTTAGTCCAGTTGATAGATTTAACTTTTTTCTTTTTTCTGCTCCACTATATTTTTGAACTGAACTGAAGAGTCAAAGTATTTTTTTATAGGTTGAGAGCTGCTGAAAAGGCTGAAGGTTCATAGTATTTGAGCAAAACGGAAATATACAAATAAAAACAGATTGATTCAGTTGTTTCTGTTGAACAAAATTCAGCTCAAATCTTTATCAAAATCACCACATTTGAAGCTTTATAAGACTCAAAATCTGTGTGATACTTTTTTTATTTTTAAAGGATACTTTAATACTTTTACTTAAGTAGATTTTTGTCATGTTTCACTTGAGAATTTCCTTGCTCCTGTACTTTTACTTAAGTATTAAAATGGAGAACTTCTCCGCCTCTGAGCTCTGCACCAGTCTTTTAAATTTAAAGCGATGGACCAGACGCCTTCAGTCTCCAAAGTGTTGAGTCATGTGTTTGACCACAGAGTTTTTATTTAACCGTCTGGACATAAAATGAATTTCAAATCTCATTCATGATTTATGTAAGTTCATGCAAAGGAAGAAAACATGAAAAAAACAGACAGAAACTGGACAGAAACTGGACAAAAACTGGACAAAAAGTGGACACTGAAACGATGAAAACAAACTACATATTTGGAGCGACAGTGGCTGAGTTTTTAGAGCATTTGTTCACATCCAGCTCTCAAGGACACTGCGATTGTGTCCTTGAGCAAGACACTTCACCCACTCACCACTCACACTCGTGTGTATTGCCCTTTAATTACTCCTCTTCATTATTTCTACACATCTCCAAAGATAAAACAGACTTTGTATTTGAAATAAACCCTGATTTCAGTCCGTATACTTTCTTTTCTTTTTGATTATACACAGCGCAGATTTAAAGGTGCATTACGTGACATTTCAGGTGAAGGATCCGCCCCCGGCTGGTCTCCATGGAGATGTTATCACTTCACCTAGAATGTTCCACGTGGCGTTAACATGTTTATCTCGTGCTTGTTCAGTTACAGGTGTTTTACTGCTGCTAATATCTTGAAAAAGCTCCCACAGGTGAACGCTGCTGTTGTGTCCTTGAGCAAGACACTTCCCCCCTCGCCCCAGTGTCTGTGGTGTATGAATGAAATGTGTGTGAATAGAAGTGGTTCCTTGACAATGGAAAAGCCCGTGTCACTTGTAGACTCACTCTCAGGTGGAAGAACAACCTAAACTTTTACTGTCAGATATAGTACTCGAGTAAAAGTATGACATCAGACTACTTCCCATGTCGCCGTAAAAACAGCACATTGGGAATCAGATCCTCAGCCCTGCACTGAACCCTGAAGAATGTGTGATGTCATTCTGTGTTTTCGTTGTGTAATCGTTCCATACCTCATCTTTTTCCAGGGCGGCTGCAGCTTTAATCCAAACACAAATAGTTGTTTTTAATGCTGGAGCTGAGGGAGCCGTTCAGGAGGAGCCGTTCAGGAGGAGCCGCTCAGGAGGAGCCGTTCAGGAGGAGTCATTCAGGAGGAGTCGTTCAGGAGGAGCTGTTCAGGAGGAGCCGCTCGGACTGGTTGGTACAAAAAACACAACTCTTGTACTTTCGGGAACTCATGAAACTCCCTCGTGCTCCTGACTCCACAGAAGTGTTTGAACGAGGCTGAGTCTGTTTGACAAGGACTTGGACCTGGGCCTGGGACTGGACCTGGAGACTGGACCTGGAGACTGGACCTGGAGACTGGACCTGGAAACTGGACCTGGACAAGGACTTGAACCTGGGCTTGGAGACCTGGACCTAGAGACCCAGACTTGGACCTGGAGACCTGGACCTGGAAACTGGACCTGGACCTGAAGACTAAATCGGAACCTGGGCCTGGACTAGGAGACTGGACCTGGAGACTGGACCTGGAGACTGGACCTGGAGACTGGACCTGGAGACTGGACATGGGCCTGAACCTGGAGACCTGGACTTGGATCTGGAGACCTGGACTTGGACCAAGACCAGGACCTGGACCTGGAGACCTGGAAACTGGCCCCGTACCAGGACAAGGACTTGGACCTGGAGACTGGACTTGAAGACCTGGACTTGGACCTGGAGACAGGACCTGAAGACCTGGACTTGGAACAGGAAACTGGACTTGGGCCTGGACCTGAACCTGGAGACCTGGACCTGAACTTGAACCTGGAAACTGGACCCCATGCCTGGATCTGAACCAGGGTCTGGAGACTGGACCTGGACCTGAACCTGGGTCTGGAGAGTGGACCTGGACCTGAACCTGGACCTGGAGACTGGACCTGAACCTGGGCCTGGAGACTGGACCTGGACCTG
Organism: Periophthalmus modestus; assembly: GCA_019594935.1. Taxonomy (NCBI): domain Eukaryota; kingdom Metazoa; phylum Chordata; class Actinopteri; order Gobiiformes; family Gobiidae; genus Periophthalmus; species Periophthalmus modestus. The sequence goes on along the minus strand of JAIEZT010000107.1, from coordinate 21,492,258 downwards.
AACCTGGACCTGGAGACTGGACCTGAACCTGAACCTGGGCCTGGAGACTGGACCTGAACCTGAACCTGGGCCTGGAGACTGGACCTGGACCTGAACCTGGGCCTGGAGACTGGGACTCCGTGACTCATTTTGTGTGAGTCACTGCAGGTCACGCCCTCATGATGGAAACTTTTTCAAATAGATTTTCAAGCCAAAGTTCATCACGTTACACTGACATAATGTGCAATAAAAACCTAATATTGAAGAATTTTATTGTTCAAACTGGGCTGAAAAACAAGACGTCTGTGTCTAAAGTCTAATGGAGCTGTACTACTACCACTTTTACTACTACTGCTAGTACCACTACTACTACTATGATCTACAAATAAAATCACATTTATCTCACCTCAGATGAACAGAGTTTAGGCGCTAATTCTGCAGAAATCCTCCATGTTTTTCAGCCCTGTGAGAGTTTTCTTATTTATTTTTTCACATACAGATGGACCATGCCTGTCCCTGATTGGCTAATCCACCTGTCAATCATGTCCATTTAAAAAAGGGGAAATTCAGGCTCACATCATAAACTAACCAACACTGACAGAAATGATCAGGTTGAACTTTTGTGACTTTTCCTTTTGCATATTTCATGACAAAAGAACGATGTAATCAGTAGGAAAAACTGTCTGTAGCTCCGCCCACCTGGGAGTATGACGTCGTCTCATTCTACAATCGGAAAACCACCGACAGGCCGACGTTCAGATTCAAGTTTTGCCGAAGGATTCTGCCAATGTCTGATGTAAGAATCCTCCACAGAACAAACTCGTTTCCTCGATCACTGGAGTAAAAGTCACGGTTGTGTAATAAGTGTAATAAGTAATAGTATCAGCGGTGGACGAAGTAAGTTAAGTAAAAGTACAGATACAGAGAAAATACTCAAGTAAAAGTATCACAATAGAAATCTACTTAAGTAAAAATATTAAAGTACGTATTGTTACCTGTTCAAAGAGTAAAAAGTAAAAGTAGATGTTAAAATTAAATTATAATTATAGAGATATTGATTCAAAATGAGACATATTTTGTTCAACAGTAACAAAATGAATCAATTTCTTAACTTTTCCTATGAGTTTTGTTTATTTTAAGCTTAAACTCTTACTCTTCACTTTATTCAGGATGTTTCCACAAACATGGTGAAAATAACTCCTTAAATCATATAAAAAGTACTTTTTACTTTTCAGTCCTGTTCAAAAATGTAGTGGAGCAGAAAGTACTGATACTGCTCTCAAATGTACTCAAGTAAAAGTAAAAAGTACACACTGTAAAATGTACTTAAGTAAAGTACAGATACCTCAAAAGTACAGTACTTTACTGTGTACTGTGCATATTTATTATTTAAGACAGTTTTAGTACTTCCTGGAGGCTGCACAAGGACGACTGATGAGACCTAACTATCTTTAGAACATGCACAAACCACTTATGTATTTTTCATTTCGATTTCCAGTTTCATAATGTGGACTTTTGTGAAACACGAGGCTCTTTTCGGAGACAGAGTGCAGTCTCGCTGTAGATATTTTGTAATACGTGAGCGCTGGGAGCTTCTTTTGTTTTTACTACAACCTTTTCTGCTCTGTGTAAAGGTTAGGCAAGGATGAGACCGGATAAAGTTGCTAACTCGAGGGAATCGGCCTGAAAAATCATGTGTGCTTAGCTCCAGGAGTGAGTCAACGCTTACGCTGCATATTTTACCATAGACACACATGGACAGCCTCACAATGATGATATAATCTGTTCACCGGTAGCAGAGGCACGCCAATACCTCACACATCCTCTGTTCCCACACAATCACATTCAGATTATGTAAAGTAAAGCTGCTGGTCTGAAGCACAGACGGCTCTTTGTAAAGGACACGTCCATGTTAAAGCTCCACTATGGAACTTTTCAGGACAGAGGGGCCGCCACCTGCTTCAAGTGTTAGTGCTTTACCTGGAATGTTTCACGGTATGGCATTAAACTCACATCGTTTTCATTTATCACACAGATGTTTTTATCGTTAGAAAAAACATCTGTCTGTGGGCTCGCCTCTCCATAGATCTGACTCATAAGTTAGTCTGGTGCATTTACATCCTACTGAATCGGCAGTTACAGTCTGACTATTCTGCAACTTTTAAATCAGGGCAACAGTAGTGAGTGTTTGCCCACTGACCTGAAGGTTAGTAGTTCAAATCCCACTGTCGACATACACGTCGCTGGTGGAGCAGGTCACATCCACTGATCCACAGGTTGGTGGTGCAATTCCAGCTCCCACAGGTGAATGCTGTAGTTGTGTCCTTTGGCAAGACACTTAACCCCTGTGTGCACTGTGTATGAATGTGGCTGCAATTCACTTTCTATGTAAAAACTATGTCCCCTCTCTCTGTACCTGCTGCTGTCAGACTCATTTTGGTCTTAAATGTTCGTATTAACCCTCTACATGATCTGGGTTCATTTTATTTATTTATTTATTTAGATTTTTTATTTATTTTTTTTTTTTGTTGTCATTTTTGAGTTTTTTTTGTAATTGTTGTATTATTCTGAGTTGTTGTTTTTTTTTTTTAGTTTTGAGGTTTTGTTTTGTGAGGTTTTTTTTTTTTTTTTTTTTTTTTTTTTTTTTTTTTTTATTTCAAGTATTTTTTTTTTATTTTTTTTAGTTATTTTGAGTTTTTAAAAAATTGTTTTGTTATTTTGATATCTGTGTAAACCCTCAGTTGTCCAGGTCTCTAGCAAAATACGAAGTTGAAATCTGTCAACTGGACAAATTGTTGAACATCTTCACTCCTGCAACGATTTGTCCAGCTGACAGATTTCAACTTTGTCTTTTGCTTTTGTTATTTTGCTTTTTTTTTTTTTTGTTATTATTTTGAGGTTGTGGGGTTTGTTTGTTTTTAAGTTTTTTTTTAGTTTTTTTTAGTTATTTATTTATTTATTTATTTATTTATTTTTTAGTTTTCAGTTTTTAAAAATGTTTTGTTATTTTATTTTTTTAATTTTTTTTATTAATTTTTAATTAACAGACAACATCAGGTCCTTCTTTCCTTGACGTCGCTCCCGTTAGCGTTAGCAACAGGTTTGATTGACAGCGTTGCTAAACTCACACCCTCACACTCCCATAATCTGATTATTTACACAGGTTAATTGTAAAGTGCTACGTAAAAACCACAGAGTCAGCTGAGTTTAGAGTTTAGACTGAGAACAAAAACACATCTGACCAAGAAGCGTCCGACTCCAGAGCTCCATGTTACTCTCAGAACACTGCGTTACCAAAGCCACTTCTGCCTTTTTACGTTGCTAATTAAGACCACTATAATTTGGCCCCATTGTGCCTGGTGTGACTCAGAGTCTCTTCTACAAACACTTCGTCGTCCACATCGTCGCTCTGGATGTGCGTGGGACTCGTGAATGACACCGAGGAGACGTTTTTGGCTAAACTCTGCCAGACGCTTCTGTTTTTGCTATTCACTTTGGCCTTGTCTGGAAACTTTTGGATTAATTCAGTTTTTAAGCCGTAAAAGCACAACTACACTGTATTTGAAAGTGTTTTTGGAAACGCTGAGTAAAACATGACAAATATGAGGAAGAGGCCTGAAGACGGCGGCAGACTGAGCGAGGTTGTGTGAGGTTAGCTCGTGTTCCTTCAGCGCTGGTGTTTTTTCTGGGATCCTTTTCCAGACGCTCGCTGTGGATCACGTTTGCACCGGGCCAGGTCTCTTTCTCTGGTTTGGCTTCAAAGGCTCGTGTCTAATGATAATGAACATGTGTCTGCTCCGGACGCTTCAGTCTGTCAGTCTCACACGCTCAGGTGACGGCCGCTGTGCCCAGACCTGCAAACTCCTGCTACAGAGATATGTTTATGACCCGCACGTCCACATCCCCGGAACGTCACTAACATCCAAAATAAATACTTTTACTGTTTAGTGCTGCTACTGCACTTTGTATCTCACTGTGTTTGAGTCGTGAGCGCTGACAGAGCTCGACATAAACCCAAATGACCTTTTATTACACTTTTTATATCATTTACACTTATATCTATACACACACACACACACACACACATATATATACACACACACACACACACACACACATACACACAGACACACACACACACACAACCTCAAATATCCATCCATCCAAATCCTTTTTTATAATGTATTTATTTAAAGACAAGACAAACATACAATTTAAGTGAGGGATGTCAAACTCAAATTCACAGAGGCCAAAATTAAAAACTGTGACTAAGTCTCGGGCCAAACTAAATATTTATTGAAACATTTTCACAATATTCTACATATTTTTCAAAAGGGGTGGATTAAATCTGAGTGAGGCGACAGGAGCAGATGCTAATAAGTGTCGACAGAAGTGGTGGGAGCTGGTGCCAACACATTTGCAAAGCATTCTGGGATTCACGGTATTAGGTGCATGCACTATACTGATGCGATGGTCGGCGGGTCAGCTCTAATACATATTTGATATGATCTCGTGGGCCAAATATATTTATATCGAGGACCAAATTTAGCCCTGTGGGCCTGAGTTTGACATGTCTGATTTAAGTCCAAGTCCAAGATATTAAAAACAAGACAAACTGATTCAAATAAGAGACAGAAAACATAACAGAACAGTTTGTAACAAGACAAATAAATTAAATAAAATTCAAAAACTGTTGTGTCTGTAAATCAACATATGAACATTAATACCTGCTCTGGCCTCGAGCTTCATTTGCAGCTGTGGTGACGTCACACTCACTCAGTCCACTTCGTTATACAAACTGTGATCTAACCCTTAACCAACAAAAATCTCTTTATTGCATTTCTCTTTTCTGCATTTAAAAAAAGCTTTGAGAGTGAGCGCATGAACGAGCAGACGAGGAAACGATCACCAGTCAGAGCTCAGTGTCTTTAATAAACCCGTGAAGGCGTCTTTACAGGGTCCGTCCTCGTCTGTGGGTCAAAGGGGGTTATTTCTGCTCTGCCCCTGCTATCTCCCTGTCTGCTCCTCTCACTCTCCACATAAAAGGCCCTGATGGGAACAAAGCTCTGACAGTGCCACCTGCTGAGGGCTCGCTCGATAAAGAAAGGGAAAGGGAGCGCCCGTTGGACCTCACTGTAGAGGCTCAAACACAAAACCAGTCCCTCCATCGCACTGGAGTAATACCTTTATTTGAAATGTGCTGTTCAAAATGTGCTGTGTAATACTGTCGGCAGATAAAAGCTCTCTCCGTGTCAGCGTTATTTACATCCACGTCGAGTCCGTTGGCCACAGAGATGGTGAGATACCTCGCTGCTGTTGCCATGGGAACGTGACTCATCGCGAGCCTTTACCTGTGGCAGCTGCAGAGCGCTCGACGCCGCTTCGTGCTGTTTTGTTTGCACACCAAAAACACAGTGAAATGTGAGTGATTGGAAACGCTTCAGTACGAGTTTGTCTCACGGTGGCAGCTGTAATGTGTCAGGCTGGACGAGGTTTTGCTGTTTTTCAGTAAAAGTTGTGAAATGTCTCTATAAAACAATGAAACACACAGAGGTCTGTCTGCGTGGTGTAAAATGTCTTCTCATCATGTTTTGTTCCTCTGAAATCTTCGTTATATGTTCAAACGAGACCGTGATGGTAATGTAAGTCTATGTTGAAATGAGCTATGAAAAAATACTCTGACTCCAATTCACTTTCTATTGAAAAACTGTGTCTCCTCTGTCTGTAACTGCTGCTGTCAGACTCGTCATTTTGGTCTTAAATGTTCGTACGTCTGTGGGAGAAACATGGACACTCAGGAGGGACTGTGTCTCTGGGCTGGGAACGTCCCACTGGAGGAGCTCGAGGAGGTGTCTGGGGTGGGGGAAGTCTGGGAGTCCCTGCTTAGACTGCTGCTCCACGACTCGGCCCCGGATAAGAGGAAGAACATGGATGGATGGAGTTATAAACAGAGAATATGATCAAGGAAACGATGTTATGACCTGTCCTTTATAGGTCAGTTTTAAATTGTGAACCACACATTTCCTGGTATCGGTGCATTTTTTTTAGTTCTTTTTCAGATTTTTATTTTGAATTGACATGTGTTTTAGAGCTGCACCTGCCCATCTTTTTAGTTCAGATATTAATTTTCATTTTGTAGCTTTTAAGAATCTGAAGAGAAGACTGAAAACTAGAGCTAGACCAATATATCAGTTGGTCGATATACCGAGTCGATATTTCCCCTTTTTAGCAGATGGGATATCGGCCTTAAATCTCCAGCACAGGTCGATATTTTGTTTTGACACACACAAAGACGATCACTGCTCAAAGTGTGACTACAGCTCTCTGCAGGTCTGTGGGAAAAAGGACCTGCAGGTGAGTTTGTTGTGTAAAAATGACGTAATTTAGAAAAAATGAGACAAAATTGATCCTACATATCGAGCCAAAAATATCGGCAAATCTTATCGGCCAATGGTTTCTTCATATTATAAACAAACGTATCGGTGGATCGCTACTAAAAATAGCTTTCATTTCCTTCAAACAAAAATAAAATAAGACAAAACTGATTGAAATGTGTTATGTAGCTGTTATTTCTCTCCTGATTGGCTGTTTGGTTGCTATGATGCTCATTTTTTTGGCCTTTATACCTGCTCCAGCCTCGATGAGCTTCATTTGGAGCCGAACGCTGTGACGTCACACTCACTTAGCTCAGTCTTTGCACAGTCGATGGGAGCCGTGTACATGCGGCAGCTGCAGGAGTGAGTTTTGCTGTAGATTTGTTGTCACACTTTGAGCCGTGTGGAGGAGGTCCATCTGTCAGGCCTCTATAACCTGTAAACAGAATCCTCAGCTGTCATTCACGACGGGCCTGCTGCTCATCAGGCCTGGACTCCTCGTAGTACTCACACACACTGTATATACACGTGGACATAGCTAACCTGCTAGTCACCGCGTTCTAAACAGGAGGTGATCATGGGCACTTTCGACTCTGGCTCCAATTCACTTTTTATTGATAAACTGTGTCCCCTCTCTCTGTACCTGCTGCTGTCAGACTCATTTTGGTCTTAAATGTTTGTATTAACCCTCTACATGATCTTGGGGTTAATTTTTATGAGTTATTTTAAGGTTTTAGGTTGTTGTTTTTTTTTGTTATTTTGAGTTTATTTTATTTTATTTTATTTATTTTTTGTTAGTTTGAGTTTATTTTTTGAGTTATTTTGATAATTTTTTGTAACGTTATTTTGAGTTTATTTAGATTTTTTTTGTTTTATTTAAAGTTTTTTTTTTATTTTGAGTTTATTTTTTTTATTCTTATTCTTTATTTTTGTTATTTTGCGGGGTTTTTTTTGTTTTTTTTTTTTTTGTTATTTTGAGTTTATTTTTTTACTTATTTTGAGGTTTTTGTGTAATTTATTTTCAGTTAAGTTAGATTTTTTTATTTTATTTAAAGTTTTTTTTTTTATTTTGAGTTTATAACATTTTTTTTTTTTTTTTTTAAACTGTGTCCCTCTCTCTCTCTGTCTCTGCTGCTGTCAGACTCGTCATTTTGGTCTTAAATGTTCGTATTAACCCTCTACATGATCCTGGGGTTTTTATTTCACTCTGTGTCTGTAAATCAACATTTGAACATTAATAACAGACACATCAGGTCCTTCTTTCCCCGAGGTCGCTCCTTTAGCGTTAGCAACAGATTTTATTGACCTGAGAAGTACTTGCTCTCTGCTAAACCAGCGGTGCAAGCAGGAAGAGGCTTTACCTTCAACAAACTCACTCTGGATTGGCTCTTTGGTTGCTATGATACTCGTGGTCACAATGCCAAATATGTAACTCGTCTCCAGATTAGCCGCTGTACCTGCTCTGGCCTCGATGAGCTTCGTTTGGACGTCGCACTCACTTACAGAGTCTGTAAGTACTTCACACAGCTCCGCACAACCCTCCCGCTGAAAAACACCTTCACACGTGGCCTCAAGATCAAATATTGATTGTTTTATAATGACTCATGTGAGTACGAGGCCGGGCACAGCTCCCTCTAGAGGCGAGTGGCTTTCGACCTTGTACATGTTCAGAAAAAGCACTCGATACAAGCGTGACCCTCATAAGACCAGAACAAGAGCAGCTCAGGGGTCTTAGCAAGTTAATAACCAATTACTCCGCAATTTGCAACCAGCTGCTTCTGATTTTTACTGTATTTTCATCTCTCAGTTTAAGTTTTTTTATACAGCTCATTTAAAACAACTTCAGCTCACACGACACATAAGAGACGACAGCGGCTCAGTTGGTAGAGCGTTCGAATCCCGCTCTACAAATAAAAGTAACTGGTTGAGCAAACATAAAACGATAAAACACGAGCTCGTTTAAAATGTCGTCTCTTGTTCCTGTGTCGTATTCGTTATGTGTTCATCTGGGACAGAAATATGTCATTGTTTTGTGTAACTTAAATGCAGTAGAATATAACCCAGAGGTCGTTGGGTCAAAGGTCACATAATGATCTGTTCTACCTTTATGTGTTAATATGGGACGAGCAGCAGCAGCAGCAGGAGGCAGCAGGGGGCGCTGTGCTGAGTGGACACTGGATTTGATGACGTTCACTTTTGGGACTTTAGCCACAGTTTAAATCAAATTAGACCAAAACCTGAGTGAAAATCAGAGCAGCTGATGTTTCTGATGTGAAGCGTCATGTGGAGAAAGTGATGAGTGCGTCTCATTAAACTGGACTTTTAATGATCGTTACATAAAAGGAAACGTATAAATATATGTATAAATATATGTATAAATATATGTATAAATACAGTGTTTTGTGGGTTTGATCGTCGCTGCTCTGAGGCTCGTCTCCGTCTGAAGGCGTCACATTTCTCCACTGTATCTGGTGATGGGACACTGGGACAGGACAGTTACCTAACACCTTACCTGATGTCCCCCTCCCCCTCCTCCTCTCTCCCTCCTCCTCCTAGCCCCCTCTCCCTCCTCTCTCCTAGCCCCCCCCTCTCCCCCCTCCTCCTCCCCCTCCTCTCCCCTCTCTCCTCCTCTCTCCTCTCTCCTCTCTCCCCTCTCTCCTCCTCCTCCTCCTCTACCCCCCCTTCCCGCTCCTTCTCCTCCTCTGTCCCCCCCTCTCTCCTTCTTCTCCTCATCCTCTCTCCTCCTCCTCTACCCCCCTCCCTCCCCCTCTCCTCTCTCTCTCCTCTCTCTCTCTCTCTCTCCTCCCTCTCCCTCCTCCCCTCCTCCCTCTCCTCCTCCTCCTCTCTCCTCCTCCTCCTTTCTCCTCCTCTCTCCTCCTCCCCCCCCTCCCTCCCTCTCTCCTCTCTCTCCCCTCTCTCCTCTCTCTCCTCTCTCTCCTCCCCTCCTCCTCTCCTCCCCCACTCCTCTCCTCTTCTCCTCCTCTCAGTCAGCGTTCCACTCCTCCTCCTCAGTCAGCGTTCCACTCCTCACAGAAGTGGCGTTCCCTGCTCTGGTAAATCCTCGGGGAGATTCATTATGAGCTGAGATCCCACTTTGTTGGGCGTGTTTCCAGATCAGAGGCACTTCTGTGTCTAAAGGTGACCACACAGAAGGTCACAGTCTTATGTAAGACCAGAACGTAGCACGATCAAAGAGCTCGTCCCAGCGAGCGCTTCAGGATCACGAGGGATCTCACACCCACAGCTCAGTCTCACTCAAATTATACAGGAAAAACAGAAAAAAGTTGGAAATGGGAAGGTCAACAGCCGCTCCATGGGTCAAACGTCCTGGGTCAAACGTCCTGGGTCTAATGCCCTGGGTTAAATGCGCCCTGGGTTTAATGCCCTGGATCTAATGCTCTGGGTCTAATGCTCTGGGTCTAATGCCCTGGGTCTAATGCCCTGGGTCTAATGCCCTGGGTCTAATGCCCTGGGTCTAATGCCCTGGGTCTAATGCCTGGGTCTAATGCTCTGGGTCTAATGCCCTGGGTCTAATGCCCTGGGTCTAATGCCCTGGGTCTAATGCTCTGGGTCTAATGCCCTGGGTCTAATGCCCTGGGTCTAATGCCCTGGGTCTAATGCTCTGGGTCTAATGCCCTGGGTCTAATGCCCTGGGTCTAATGCCCTGGGTCTAATGCCCTGGGTCTAATGCTCTGGGTCTAATGCCCTGGGTCTAATGCTCCTGGGTCTAATGCCCTGGGTCCCTGGGTCTAATGCCCTGGGTCTAATGCCCTGGGTCTAATGCCCTGGGTCTAATGCCCTGGGTCTAATGCCCTGGGTCTAATGCCCTGGGTCTAATGCTCTGGGTCTAATGCCCTGGGTCTAATGCCCTGGGTCTAATGCCCTGGGTCTAATGCCCTGGGTCTAATGCCCAGGGTCTAATGCTCTGGGTCTAATGCCCTGGTCTAATGCCCTGGTCTAATGCTCTGGGTCTAATGCCCTGGGTCTAATGCCCTGGGTCTAATGCCCTGGGTTAAATGCCCTGGGTCTAATGCTCTGGGTCTAATGCTCTGGGTCTAATGTGGGAACATGACTTAAACCTCACAGGAGTCAGTTTTGTGTAACATTGGACCTTTAAGAATAAATCTATGCAGGAAACATGTTGCATCTTTGGAGTCTCTGTTTGCTTCAGTGGTCAGTCTTCTCTAATTGAGCCTCCTCTTGTCTGTGAAAAAAGCCCCGTCTGCTTCCTCCTTTTCCCTTTTGTGTTTGGAACGGACTGAATCAATTTGCAATTTGCCGTGTTTTGGTGAAAGTCAAAGTCGGAGCTGCACATTGAAGCTGTTCTTTAAAGGCCCATATTACCCTGTTACTCCAGGTGTGTTTTTGAGCAGGGAACAGTATTACACCATGACTTCAACCTCACAGGAGTCTAGTTTTGTGTCATATCGGCCCTTTAAAGACAGACTGTTGCTCCTCGAGTGGCTGAACCTCCCCGAGCCGCTGTGGGAGTCTGTGGTGTGCTCTGTGGTGTGCTCTTGTTAGGTAATAAAGCGGCTCACACACTGGAGGTGACACCCCAGCACAACTATAAATAGATCTGCACTTTCCCCCAAGGAGCCTCACCGGAGCCTTCTCCCCAGCATTTCATCAGGGTTTTTAGGGAGCTGACGTCACCCGTAGGTGCTTTGTCTCACGCCCGTCTCAGCCATGATGATGTTCGGTTAGTTCACACCTGTCCCTGTACGAAAATGTGTCCTCTGCATTTGACCCATCGTCAGCGCTGCCGGGTTAAACCTGACAGAACAGGGCCCACATCCAGAGCTTGTTGCTGGGCTAAGGTCAGGACAGTATCAGCTGGAGGATTTGACCTATTGTGCAGGTTTTGGGTTGATGGGAGAAAACAGACACAGGAAGAACATGCAAACTCCACACAGACACAGAGAGAACATGCAAACTCCACGGACTCAGAAAGAACACAAACTCACACAGGGGGAGAACATGCAAACTCCACACAGACACAGAGAGAACAAACTCCACACAGACACAGAGAACATGCAAACTCCACACAGACACAGACATGCAAACTCCACACAGAGAACATGCAAACTCACACAGACACAGGGACAAACAGACACAGAGAAACATGCAGACTCCACACAGACACAAAGAGATAATGTGCAAAGACACGCCACACACAGACACAGAGAGAACATGCAAACTCCACACACAGACACAGAGAGAGAACATGCAAACTCCACACAGACACAAAGAGAACGTGCAAACTCCACACAGACACAGAGAGAGAGAACATGCAAACTCCACACAGACACAGAGAGAAACAAACTCCACACAGACACAGAGGGACATGCAAACTCCATGTTCGACCAGAGAATTAAACCCAAAACCTTCCTCCTAGTACAGCATGGTAATAGAATGGAAAAACACGTGAACTGAATGCACGATTACAGTAGTTACACAATGATTACACAGTAGTTACACAGTAGTTACACAGTACTCAGTAATTACAGAGTAATTACACAGTAGTTACACTGTTGTTACATAGTAATTACACAGTAGTTACACAGTAGTTACACAATAATTACACAGTAGTTACACAGTAGTTACGCAGTAGTTACAAAGAAACAGGACACAGCTCTGGTTGCCTGTTTTCAAGCTAATACAATCAGAGATCAGTAGCCAAACAATTGTACTCAAGTAAAAGTATCACTTCAGAGTAATAGTACTCATGTAGAAGTACAGTTTGTGGTTAAAGAAAGATTACTCAAGAGGAAATGTCTAGACAGAACACTGGATTTATCATTTGAAGTTGGAAAGTAAATAAAGGCCAATATTTTCAGAGAACAGAATGAAAAAAAATCCAAAACACAAGAGCGTAAAGCGTTTGCCCACTGATCCGAAGGTTGGAGGTGCGATTCCAGCTCCCACAGATGAATGCTGTGGTTGTGTCATTGGGCAAGACACTCAACCCCCCAGTGTCTGTGTACCCTGGTGTATGAATGGGTGAGTGAATGAATGGGTGAGTGAATGGGTGAGTGGTTCCTTGTAAATCGCTTTGAGCCTTGACGGTTGAAAGGAGCTGTATAAAAATCTGACCTTTTACCATTTCCCAAAAACATGGCGTTCGTAATGTGAGTCTCTCCACAGAGCTGACCTGTAACTTGGCCTGGAGACCTGCTTGTCTTCATGGTTGTATATGTTTAATGCCATGCTGTGGAAAAGTGACATAGTGGACCTTTAAGTCAGATGCCCCATCAGTGGTACTCGAGTAAAAGTACTGTTACTCTGTGAAAGATACGACTCAAGTAGGAGTAAAAGTATCATCATCACCTTCATTATTGTCTTGTAAATAATAAGAAAATATAAGGAGACTTCCCCGTAAACCAGCGTCACCACAGACTCCTCCGTGTCTCAGAGCTTCATCCTGAGCTGCGGGTGGAGGTTTTTCTGTCGGACTGTTTCCTTCTGAATAAATAAAGTCGATCACATCAGAGACGCACTAAACTCGAGCCCAAAACAAACCGAGAACGAGTGGGAGCCGAGCGCGAGGTGATACAAAACACTCCGGGCTGCGTGACCTCTGACCACTGTCTGACCGGAGCCACGCGTCTGCAGCCGCGCACAAGAGCCACGCGCACAGGAGCCACGCGCACAAGAGCCACGCGCACAGGAGCCACGCGCACAGGAGCCGCGCGCACAGGAGCCGCGCGCACAGGGGCCACGCGCACAGGAGCCACGCGCACAGGAGCCACGAGCATAGGGCCACGCGCACAGAGCCACGCGCACACCACGCGCACAGGAGCCACGCACAGGAGCCACGCACTGGCTTTACGCACACAAGAGCCACGCGCACAGGAGCCACGCGCACAGGACGCCACTGCGTACACCACGCGCAGGAGCCACGCGCACAGGAGCCACGCGTACACGAGCCACGCGCACAGGGGCCACACAGGAACGCACAGAGCGCACGAGCCACGAGCACAGGGGCCACGCGCACAGGAGCCACGCACACTGGCTTTACGCACACAAGAGCCACGCACACAAGAGCCACGCACACAAGAGCCACGCACACAAGAGCCACGCACACCGGCTTTACGCACACCGGGGCCACGCACACTGGGGCTTTATGCAAATAGGCTTTATGCACACCGGGGCTTTAGACACACCAGGGCCACGCACTCCGGGGCCACGCACACCGGGGCTTTGGCACATAGGCCTCACGCACACAGGCTTTACGCACTCCGGGGCCACGCACACCGGGGTACTGGTTCACTCCATGATGTCATTGATTAGTCAGTGTAAAATACCCAGAGCTGTTTGGACTCTGTGTTTTATTAGTATGAAATGTGAAAGTGTGGAGAGAGGAGAGTGAGAGGAGAGAGAGAGGAGAGAGGAGAGAGGAGGGGGAGGAGAGAGAGAGAGGAGAGGGGAGAGGGGAGAGAGGAGAGAGGAGAGAGGAGAGGGGTGGTGCGTTCAGGCTCAGGTTTAGAGAAAAGAGCTGCTAATTATCGTCAGGCAGAATTAGAAGCGGATTGACAATTTAAATAGAAATTTTGCTAAAAGTGGCACAAAAGCCAAAACACTTTCTGAATAAATGTTTAAAAATATCCTGATGCAAAAGTGACGCAGGAGCCGCGGGAAGGAGCCGTGCAAATGTATAAGAACAAAAATTAAAACACAAAAAAGAAAGTTTATATTTGATCTCATGTGGATCTTATATTTTATCTTTGAAACACTTTTGACCCAGACTCTGGAAAGTTGTTCTACAAAAACAGGCGCGACGCGATAAATAAATGAGAGTGTGGTGTCTGCGTTTACCAAACTAATGCTCACTAAGTATAAAGCACGAGCCCACTGTAACACTGAGGCCAGGGCCTTATGAATAATGCAGCTGGTGGAATAGGATCAGTTTGCCCCCTGTCTGTGCACGTGCGCACCTGGTGCCATCCAGACCACATCCGCGCGCATCCCGGAGTTTGACTCCAAACCTGCATTGATTTAGGACAGAGACTCTGTGGATCCTCACGGTGCATGGACTGAGTGCTTTTGTCTTTTCCTTTGGAAACACAAGCCCGGACTAAACGCATCTTTAAATGTGCTTCTTCGTGCTGTAGGTTTTACGCACAGATATAGTTGACGTTACGCCTGGTGCGTGCTGCTCCTGTTCACTGCGCAGCTGCTCACACTGACAGACTCACTCTCAGACCCGCGGCGCTGCGCTGTGGACGCTCCTGGACTCTGTGGATCTTTACACTGATCTTCTGACTCAAAGTGTGGTGCTGGGGACAGGTGGAGTGTCGCAGTATGTTTGCGGGGAGCAGAGCGCGGGGTGATCAGTGCGTTCTCCGGGTTCAGCACTCTGGACAGCTCTCAGGGAAACTGGAGCGGACCGAGGGGCGCGCGCAAAGGATCAACTAAGACCTGTGCCGAGCAGCAGGAGTCCCAGAAGCCATGTCTGAACCCGGAGACCGGATACAGGACTGTCTGGAGTGAGACATGGACTTTCTGGAGTGAGACATGGACTTTCTGGAGTGAGACATGGACTTTGCTGAAGTGTTTTTCACGCTGTTCATCCTGGTGGTGGCTGTGGTGTCTCTGTTGTCTAACTTGTTGGTGCTGTTATGCTTCGTGCACAGCTCAGAGATCCGGCGGCAGGTGCCCGGGGTGTTCACCATGAACCTGTCCCTGTGCAACATCCTCATCACGGTGCTGAACATGCCCGCCACGGCGCTGGGCGTCGTGTGGAGGCAGCAGCCGTTTGGGGACTGCGCGTGCCACACCGTCAGCTTCCTGGAGACTTTCCTCACCGCGAACACGATGCTGAGCATGGCCGCGCTCAGCATCGACCGCTGGATCGCCGTGGTCTTCCCGCTCAGTTACTCCTCTAAGATGCGCTACAGAGACGCGCTGGTGATGGTGAGCTACGCCTGGCTCCACTCTCTGACCTTCTCCCTCACGGCGCTGCTCTTCTCCTGGGCTCACTACAGCCACGTGTACGCGTCGTGCACGCTGCAGCCCGGGCCCGGGGCCAGTGACAGGGTCAAGTTTACAATCTTCACCGTGGTTTTCCACGCCACGAGCTTCATGCTGTCGCTGCTCATCTTGTGTTTCACCTAC
>JAIEZT010000107.1:21406788-21471788 GCA_019594935.1 Periophthalmus modestus | reverse complement strand
GAGAACCATAAAGACACAAGCACGGGTCTGATTTAAATAGCTGTTTTTTTTAATCAAAGATGAAAAAACAGATAGTATGTCGGTCATCTTTTTTCAGAGCTAAATTAAACGACTCTTCTGTTTTTGGGCCAGTTTTGTTTCTGCTGCTTTGTGAAAAACGATGTTACGTTTTCAGCTCGTCTTTGGGGATCACTGCAGCAGCGTCACATTTTTAATTAAATTGCAAATGAAACACGCAGCGCCGCACGACCACAGTGAGAAGATCCTCGTCTGTTATTGCCGAGCTTAATTACAGAGACAGGTCAAAGGTCATTCTTAGCAATTAGTTATCCTATTCATCCTCGCACTTTAATATCCATAACTTTGTAATTAATTCCGACGATAAGTGTTGGAATTTTCATGTTTCATGTTTTTTGACCATGATTAATGATTCATTTGAAGCACAGATTTAATTATTATGACAGTGGCTCAGTTGGTAGAGTGTTTGTCTTGTTTAAAGAAGTGACTGAGTGTGACGTCACCACAGCTTCAGCTCCAAATGAAGCTCATCGAGGCCAGAGCAGGTACAGCGGCGGATTTGGAGCAGAGTTACGACCACAAGTATCATAGCAACCAAAGAGCCAATCAGGAGCGAGGATGTTGAAGGTAACGCCCCTTTCTGCCCACACCACTGGTTTAGCAGGGAGCGAGCACTTAGCAATGCTGTCAATCAAACCTGTTGCTAATGCTAACGGGAGTGATCTCGGGGGGGGAAAAAAGCGCCCGATTTGTCTGTTATTAATGTTCATATTTTGATTTATGGACAAAAATGGCGAAATAAAAACCCCAGGATCATGTAGAGGGTTAATACGAACATTTAAGACCAAAATGAGTCTGACAGCAGCAGGGACAGAGAGAGGGGACACAGTTTTTACACAGAACGTGAATTGGAGCCAGAGTCGACGGAGCAGGAAGTGCGCCGATGATCACTTCCTGTTTGGAACACGACGGCTAGCGGGTTAGCCATGTCCATTTATATAAACGTCTGTGGTGTTTGTGCACAGATCTGAAGGTCAACGGCTCAAATCGACATAAACATCATTGGCTGAGCGTCACATCCACTGATCCGATACTGTTGTTGTGTCCTTGGGCAAGACACTTAACCCCCCTGGCCTCAGTGTCTGCGTGCACCGGTGTGTGAATGAGTGAGTGTTTGACTTGAAAGTGGAAAAGCTCTGTATAAAAATGTGCAGCAGTGGAAAAGTCGATATCAAAAGTCTCAAAATGGCCGACCCCCTGGACCCTTCAAAACCAGATCAAACTGTTACATGTGCGAAGGTTCTGACCTGCTCTAGAATGCAGCTTTTTCCCTGACGCCTCTCTCCACACACGGGTAATTACGGCATCATTACAAGGATTTAATGAGAGCGCTCTGAACCAGGTAAACAGGATTACATAAGAACAACAGCGGCGGACGGACAGTCGAGGTTTTCATGTTCGGGGACGGCTGGAGAGAATCACCTTTCATTGATTTTGGTTTTACTGATTTGAAATTCGTTTGGGGACAAATTCCACAAATTCCTCCTGTGTTTATCCAGGTTTGGGACAGGCACAAGAACGTGTAACAGTGTAACCTGGATCTGGACTAAAATGTTAAAATACAGCAAAATACAGAGCGAATTCTTTCTCTAAATCAGCCAGAGATGGAAGAAGTGCTGCGTTTTGTAACTTAAGTAAAAGAAAAAGTAAAAATATCACATGAAAAAATCGACTTCAGTAAAAGTATTAAAGTTCCTGTTTAAAAATGTATCAAAATAGTGAAAAACAGAACTATTTCGTGCAGGTTTTGAGGTTAATAAATCTTCAAATGTGGTGATTTTGATACAGATTTGAGCTGAGTTTTGTTCAACCGAAACGACTGATCCTTCGTTTTTTTCTATTTTTTTTTTTTTAATTGTACCATTATGTTTGTATATGTGTATTTTTATCTGTAGGTCTATATTTGTGTTTGCTCAAACTACGAACATGTTAAAAATAAACCTCAGACTTTTCAGCAGCTCTCACACAATAATAAAAGTTCTGTTCAAAAACTGTAGTGGAGTAAAAAGTACTTCACATACTTAAGATTACAGTGGTAGAGCGCAGTACTTTTACTACTTTTACTTCATTACATTCCACCACTGAAGTACTTGTTATACTTCCATAATAATAATCCATAATGCAAATCTTCATGTTCTGGTTGAGCCTGACTTCTGTGTTCTGACTGTAGTTTTTCTGCGTTCTGACTGTAGTTTTTCTGTGTCCTGACTGTAGTTCCTCTACGTTCTGACTATAGCTCCTCTGTGTTCTGACTGTAGTTTTTCTTTGTTCTGACTGTAGTTCTTCTGTGTTCTGACTGTAGTTTTTCTTTGTTCTGACTGTAGTTTTCTTTGTTCTGACTGTAGTTTCTTCTGTGTTCTGACTGTAGTTCTTCTGTGTTCTGACTGTAGTTTCTTTGTGTTCTCTGGCTGTAGTTCTTCTACGTTCTGACTGTAGTTCTTCTGTGTTCTGACTGTAGTTCCTCTGTGTTCTGACTGTAGTTCTTCTGTGTTTTGACTGTAGTTCCTCTGTGTTCTGACTGTAGTTCTTCTGCCTGTAGTTCTTCTGCCTGTAGTTCTTCTGTCCGTAGTTCTTCTGCCTTTAGTTCCTCTGTGTTCTGACTGTAGTTCTTCTGCGTTCTTGCCGTAGTTCTCTGCCTGTAGTTCTTGTGTTCTGACTGTAGTTCCTCTGCGTTCTGACTGTAGTTTTTCTTTGTTCTGACTGTAGTTCCTCTGTGTTCTGACTGTAGTTTCTTTGTGTTCTGCCTGTAGTTCCTCTGCGTTCTGACTGACTGTAGTTTTTTTCTTCTGACTGTAGTTCTTCTGCCTGTAGTTCCTCTGCCTGTAGTTCCTCTGTGTTCTGCCTGTAGAGGCTCTGCCCGCCTGTATGAGTTCCTCTTCACAGCCTGTAGTTCTTCTGCGCTGTGACTTAAGCGCTGGCACACTTCGCTTTCCCTCCGAGGACCCGAGGCTGCTGCCCGGCGCCATGATGAATATTCACAGCCTCGTGCTAATTTTAATTTGAACAGCTCGTAGAAGCAGAGGGCGCAGTAATGAGTTCAAAAGGTACAACAGCAGCAGAGTCAGGCGGCTGTGACAAGATTTACTACAGCGTCCGCAGACATTAGTGAAGTTAGACGCAAAGTGAACACCTCAGCGAAGGCTCACGAGGGCAGAGCAAAAGCACAGGACCAAACAAAAATAATATTTACACTGCGACTCGAGGCCTGTTTAACAGCCTCATATCTCAGGCTCTCAGGGACTGTGGAACCTTCCTGGTGGCACTGGTCTCCATGGAGATGTGGTTGCTATGACAGTAAAGCATTTACCTTTCTGGGATCCAGAATTTACACTTACACTACACTCCAGTTTTATGTTTTTTTTTTTTTTTTTTTTTTTTTTTTTTATTACAAGTTTTAATGCTCAAAAATTAGTAACATTTCCAAAAAAACAAAACTTGATGTTGTGGAAATGAGACTCCTTTTGTGGCTCTGATGAAGCTGAAGCAAAGACGAAAAGTTTATTTCTTGCAAAAAATTGGTTCAACCGAGCGTCTCCCCCAAAGTCAGACCCTGAAGCATCAAAATCACTGTTTATATAGTTTGAGATGAACCAGAGGACATGCAGTAAGTACAGATGTGACACTCTGACTGAGGTGTGGTCAGATGAGCTCCTGGTGGCTCCTGGAGGCTCCTGATGGCTCCTGGTGGCTCCTGAAGGCTCCTGGAGGCTCCTGATGGCTCCTGGTGGCTTCATGAGCTGGATCACCTCAGGATGTAACATGTGGAGTTTAAACAATACAAGGTGTGACACAAGTCAAAGGATCTGAAAGCAACTGTTGGTCTGATTACATCTATCTTCACTTACAACACAGACACATGTGAACAAGATGAACAACCAAAAGGAACAAAAATGTGTTTACATGAAAACTTCTCCATACATCTTTTAAACCAGACAGAATGAGTTTTAGTTACATGACCAAGTGATTTCTAAAAGGTAAAATACAGTAATCACATGTAAGAATTGTCAAAGACGACCAAGAGGACTGAAGTATAAAGTCAGAAGGTTTAATGAGCTCCACACGTAAAGTGAACAATGAAGCACCGGACTCTCAGGAAAGGACAGAAGAGAGTCCTGAGATGTTCATGTGACAGCTTTTATAGGGTCTCCCAATGTGTGTTTGTGTGTGTGAGGCGGGTCTTCTTCTGGTCAGCACGGTGTTACTCATCAAGAAACTTTAGGCAACGTTGATCAAGGTGACTTTTTATGACCCTCTCAGAGTGAGGGGGGGTCACACATTCCTGAGATGTGGCTTTAACCAAAAGGACCAGGAGGTAGCTGTTATCTCATTGTCCACAGTCGTAATCTCCCACGCTGGTCTCCATAGCGTCGCGATGATCCATATCCATGTTGGGCACGTGTTATTTACCTTAGCATGAGTCAATCAAGAAACCAGTTTGGAGTCGTGCTGCACTGCGACAAAATACCTTACACAATATTTTAATTTCCTTTACACCTGGATTCTTACTGTCAGCATCGCCTCTCCACAGATCTGAGTTGTAACTTGGCCTTTCTCACCGCTGACATAGATTGCCGGTGTTCAGCTCTTGAGTGTGATGATGTCAGACTCTCAGATGGAGCCAAGAGCCAGTTTTTCCTCCTGACGACACTGCACTTTGTCCTGAAATATCCAAAAGTTAAACTCACAAACATTTTTATTTCCGTCTAAACCTCAGACGTGGCTTTACAACAACAAAAATCTGACTTTTAACAGCATCAATTTACCTGCCCTCATCTGTGTGAAACATGTCATCTGAAACACAGCAGCAGAAGGAGGGTTAATGCCAAACTGTGGAACATTCTCCATGGAGATAGTCACATAAACCTATAAAGTGAATGTTTAAACTGGTATTACACTTATTTTATGCTTCAAAGGAAACATAAGGATGGACAGAGGTGGAAAATAGACGTAGTTGTGTGGAAAAAGGCAGAAGTACATGCAGATACTTTCCTTAACATGATTTTTATGGCTAAAACATGATGGTTTATACTGTGCTGAGCCTTTAAAGGGTTAAAGTGGATCCATGTAAAGACCGTGGCCTGATTAAAGCATTAATTAGTGATGTCACTCCTCAGACCTCCTCACGTGACCCTCACAAACTCCACATGTGTTTTTCTTGTTTTTTCTCGTTGCATTTAAGACACTTTTACGTGGCCTAATCATAAATAATCCCTGCAGCGCTGGTACAGACTCATGTGCGCGCGTAAAACTCTCCATTTGTGACGTTTTTACGCACGAGCCTGGAGCCGCTCATCCAAACCTCGTGCGTAATCTGATATTTGACCGGAGTGTTTGGAATAATCCTGCAGTTTTCCTTGAAGCGCAGGACGTGCCACATCGCAGACGGGTCTGACACACAGAGATGAGCTCCACGCTGCTGTTTTTTGTCTCGTTTTGGGCTCTGGCTCTGGGCTCTCCGCGCTGCGACCCACAAGTCCGAGGTAAACTTAGATTAAAACCTGATTTGACACGTTTTATTTATGTTTTACCTGCAAGAAACATGACTTTACCAACTTAATACTTGCCTAAGACACATTTTTAAGTTTGCTATGCTGGAAGAAAGTGCTACTTATATAAAAAAAAAAAGTATACAAGTTCTTTACATGATGTTTTTAAGTGTCAGATTGTTTGCCTTCACTGTGGATAAACTATATATTAACCATATATAAGTTTAAATGTAGATTAGACACATTTAAACGTGTTATAATGGTTAGATTGTGCAGAATAAACATTTTAAAGTGAGGGGATTGTAACACATGGCTCAGTGGGGGTTTAGTGCAGCCACTCTGCCCTCTAGCGGCTGTAAAAGGGACTGTGTTGTGTTTCCAGGACACTGCAGGCCCATCATACTGGAGGACAAACGTGAGTATTATTTTCAGACCTGTTATGTAATCTAAAACAGTGTTACTAACAGAACTAAACTGATCTGGACCGAACCGAGAAGGACCAGGATGAAACCAGAGCAGGGGCCCCAATAAAACCTTTGGCGTTTGTGATCCCCCCAAAAACACAAAAAATTGGCTCCTCGCAGAATAATAATCCAGGTTTGTGTGTAATTTTGGATTTAATCAGTGTTCAATTTGGTAAAAGTACAGATACAGCGGCAAATAGTTACTCAAGTAAAAGTATCACAAGAAAAAATCGACTTAAGTAAAAGTATTTTAATTTGAATCATCTCTTCTTTTGTAAGATTCATGTACTTGTGCATAGTCCCTGACAAATAAAGAATAAAGAAAGTAAAAAAGAGTAAAAAGTAAAAGTATTTCACACAAGTTACTATTAAAACTATTACTATGGACAGGTGCGGTGACAGGAATTTTGGGGGCCGGGGCAAAAAGGTTCACACGGGCCCCCTCAAATATAAATTAGAGGTTTGGATTCTGGGCTTTTACGACGCTGGAGCCCGGGATAAAGTGTAAATGTAGTGAAACTGATCAAAAATTAAACATATTTTGGTCACAGTAACAATACGAATCAATGTCTTATGTCTTTATTTTTGTTTAACTCAAAGCCAAAGTTTGAACTCGAAAACTTTAGTCAGGATGTTTCCACGAAAATGGTAAAAAATAACCCCTCAAATCATCTGAAACGTACTTTTTACTTTTGTTCATAAATGTGGTGGAGTAGAAAGTACAGATACTGCTCTCAAATGTAGTGAAGTAAAAGTAAAAAGTACACACTGTAAAATGTACTTAAGTAAAGCACAGATACCTAAAAATACTACTTGAGTACAGTACTTTAATTGTACTTCATCACCTTCCACCTCTGGGTTTGATCAAGATAAAAGTCGAATATACTTCACAGATACCTAAAAAACGAACAGGAAAACGTTGTACTCTTGTGTGAACCTTCTTTCCCCGGGCCCCCAAATTCCTGTCACCGCCCCTGTCCGTAGTAATAGTTTAATCGTTGGATTTGGTTTGAGGATCAGTTTCATTTGAGGTTTGTACTTCTGGCCAAGTGCATGAGATCATTATTTAGAGCAGACGTTCATAATGACAAATCTGCCCTAAAACCATCCTGTATTTTTAGATGATCAATGACTTTATAAAATATTCAAATTCTAATTTCCTGAGATAATAGACGCGGCACGATCATTTTTAAAAACGCTTGACAAAAGGAAATGATATCTCTCCAAACACATAAGACGACTCAGTCCTGGTCCTGGGAGTAATCATGTTTTGACTTTCAGCCTGAAAATGATTTGTGTTTTTCTTCAGCCAAATGCACAGATGTGTTGCTGTCTTACTGCGACGATATGTCCTACACCAAAAACCATGTTCCCCAACCTCCTCGGGCACAAAACCCGGCACGACGCCGAGTCCGGGGCGGAGTACCTCCTCATGAGCGTGGTGGAGTCTCTGCTCGGGGGGGAGTGCAACCCAGAGATTCGGATGCTGGGCTGTTCCGTGGTGGCCCCCCGCTGTGAGAGTGGAACAGTCCTGAAGCCCTGCAGGTCCACGTGTGAAGCGGTACGGTCCAGATGCACCCCCGCCTTCGACGACATCCGCATGGCCTGGCCCTACTTCCTCGACTGTGACCGATTCTTCACCAGTGAAGAAGAAGGCTGCTACAACCCGCTCGAAGGACTCGCAGGTACTTTAATATTACAGTGATCCCTCGTTTATCTGTAAAACCCCTCACCACTTTATACACTTTTCTCACACAGGCATCAACATTTTCTCACATTTCTCTTGTTTAAACACAAAGTTCAAACCTTCGTCGGTGCCTTTGTCGGTGCAGAACGTTTCATCGACATTGTGGGTTTTGTCGGGGAGAAAACTTGCAAACATACAGCACTTCAGAGTCACACTGATCCAACATTTATGTAAATTTGTCTGACACATTCTGTACTGTACAGGAGACACGGAGGAGACTGATGGACAATGGTCCACAGTCCCTCAGCCAATCAGGACGCAGAACACAATGGTCTACAGTCCCTCAGCCAATCAGGACACAGAACACAAAGGTCTACAGTCCCTCAGCCAATCAGGACGCAGAACACAATGCACATTCATACGCTGGAGAATATTGCGCATAAAAAATCTGTGAAAGAGAGAGGCCGTGAAAAGTGAACCGCGATATAGCGAGTGACACTGTCTAGTTAAAGGTGCACTGTGTAACTTCTCTGTTTGGGATCTACCACCTGCTTGTCTCCATGACGATTGGGGCTGGGTTTCATTACGATGCTGCTGATACAACATATACTCAGTACATAGGCCACGATTTGTCGATTTGTTACGATACGATATATATTTCAAATCGATTCGATACGATTCAGTGAAAAATAAAGGCTTTCGATCAGGACTTAATGATCAACCCATTTTCACAAAAAAGAAACATTTTATTTGTTTTTTAAATTTATCTTCCATGTATTGAAGATGGATGAACGTAAAGTGCAATTTGTTTTGTGCATTTTAACAACTAGAAAAACACATCAGACTAAATTTAAATCTGTCAACTGGACAAATCTGTCGGAGTGAAGTCATTTCGCTGCTCATCAAAACCACGTCACTTCTTCTACCATTTGTCCTGTTGACAGATTTAAATTTCATCTTTTTCTACGGATCAGACCTGGACGACTGAGGGATTATACAGACATTTCACTGGTCAGTATTATTCATTCATTCTTTATACGAGCTCCACATTTACATTTACACAGAGACATGTGAGTTTAACGACTGAAGAATGACAAAAGATCAACTGTGAGACTAAAAGAGTTTGTTAAACCACTGTTTGTGCAAAACTAATATGAAATACACCTGTTTTAATCATCAAAACAGTGAAGCAAATGTTAAATATTCTGCATAAATTAGTTTTTCTCCTCTAAACAAGCCGCACAATAGAGCTACGACAGAATAATTTAGTAAAATATGCACAAAAAACTCTCTCGACTCATGATATATCGATACAGCAGCTCACGATTTTTCTGCTCAGCCCTAATGACGCTGCTGCTGCTGCTTTGGCTGGAATGTTCTACAGTGTGGCATTAAACTGATCTGTCTAGTATCTAATGAACTACAGATGTTTTTATGCTGCGGGAGAATACCTCAGAAACATTCTTCGTCCAACGAGGTCCATCTGCGCGTCTGATAATGGATTTTAATAGATTCTATTTCCAGACCGAGGTTTAGTTTGTTTTCATAAAAATGCTAAACGGTCACATTTTTATGCAGCGCTTTTCCACCTTCAAGGCTCAAAACTTTACAACCACTCACACATTCACACACTCACACATTCACACATTCGCACATTCACACGCCGCTCTACCAACTGAGCCACTGTGATTGCAGTTAATCAGTTACAAAAGGGTTTTATCCAGAGACACTTCATTAAAAATCCAGTGAGGTTCATCTGGTTTTCTTTTATTTTAATAGATTCTTTTCCAGACCAAGGTTCAGTCTGTTTTCATCCCTGACAGTTTGTTTTCTGCTCACTAGCGCCTCACAGTGGTCACGTGATGCCGCTGTGATGTGATTGGTCAGCTGGTTTAAACACGTCCGCAGTTCTTCAGTGTGTGAGAGTAAAAAGTCATTTCTGAGCGCTGTAAAAACCTTTTTAAAGCAGCCGACCGATGTGGCGATGTGATTCCAGCTTCCACAGATGAACACTGCCATTGTGTCCTTGGGCAAGACACTTTCGCACCTTACCCTCAGTGTCTGTGTGCTCTGGTGTGTCAGTGTGTGCGTGAAGGGCACTTGATATAAAGCGCTTTGAGTGACTTGAAGATGGAAAAGTGCTGCATAAAAACCATGGACTGTTTATATAAATGGACATAGCTAACCCGCTAGCCGCCGCGTTACAAACAGGAAGTGATCATGGGCGCACTTCCTGCTCCGTCGGCTCCAATTCACTTTCTATTGAAAAACAGTGTCCCCTCTCTCTGTAACTGCTGCTCCAGCCTCGTCACACTCACTCAGTCACTGCTTTTCTCAGTCTGTGATAAAAACTTGACCATTTCCACAGTCGTTGGTGCCATTCCTTAAATATTTCCGAGCTTCGGTCTGACCATCGTCTCGGGAAATCTGGGAAAACGATTGAACTGTAAATTGTGAATGTTTCTAATGACGTGAGGCAGACGACAGCCCTGATCCTTAAACGTTCTGCAGTCTCTCGTTTACACATATGTGGTTCACGAATCAGGATTTATCTGAACGAGTCCGTCCTCTCCGTGTCTCCTCGAGCCTTTCAGCGGGAGCCGGCTCGTAAACCGCAGACGAGCCACTGATGTCTGCAAGTATTTTGTAAAAACAACTGTGAATTCCTGAAGTGAAGATTACGATAGTGGAAAAAACAAAAGCCGAGTTGTTCCAGGCGCCTCATGTGTGAACCATATGATCTGAAGAACATCAGGAAGCCCCGGAACATGCTGTAAAAACACGGAGATGTAAACGGGATTTAAAAACAGACGCAGATGTAAACGGAGTGTTTTTTTTTTTTAATTCTCGTCGTAAATGTCAAACTGGAAAGAAGAGCAGCGTTCAGATCTGCAGCAGTATCAAAAATGCTTTGGCTCGAGATGTTTTTCCATATTTATGTAGTTTTAAGTTCAACGTTTTTCTCTCGCGCTTCGTCTTTTGACATAGACTGACTGACGTGGAGGGTAAAACTATGAATATGTGGCACAGAAACCCTCCATATTTAGGCTTTTAGTTCTTATCTCAACCTGAAAACACGCTGTTCCACCTTGTGATGTCATCATGTGGTGATACAGGAAGTGCTCCGCTGTGTTTTTAAACCTCCACACACCTTCATTTCTAGAATCATTTGAATCATTTCAGACCTGGAAATCCTCGCAAATCTCGACTGAACTAAAGGTAAAAGAAGGAGATGTTCACTTGAAAACTACCTCTTCATGACATCACAAGGTGGAACAGAGCATTTTGACCTTTGGAGATGTTACAGACTAATAATAAAGTGTGACTCAAACATGTAAATAAAACAAAACACAACTCCAGGTCTGTTTTTCAGGAGGAAGAAACAACATTATAACACGGTTTAACGCCCACAAGAGTCAGTTTTGTGTGATAAATGACCTTTTTTCTGCTAATTTCTTGGACCACAAATTTCTACTTGACTCCAAAGCCAAAGCCAAAAATGCCTTGTCCAACTATTATTCCCATTTTTAAAAATCCAAAATGTAACAAACCCTCATCAGCTCACAAAAAATATAAGACACATTTATATTATATCACATCAAGAACAATAATAACAGATTGTTTCCAGATTTCTTTGAATGTGTTATTTTAAGTTTGATTTTTTACATTGAAAAAAAAATCAGATTTATAAACCTGCCTCACGTTTGAGTTTTCTTCAGAGTTTAACCACATCAGGTTCAGTGTTCACAGATAAACAACAGTGGATAAAGTACTTCATTGTGTTACTGAAGTAAAAGTACAGATACAGAGGTAAAAAGGTACTCAAGTAAAAGTAAAAGTATCACAAAAAGTAAAAGTAATTCATTCATTTTAATTCATGAATATGGTTCATTTTAATAGTAAAACAGCTACAAACAACATTTACAAACCCATTTCAAACCGAGTACTTCTTATTCGCTCGTGTACTACTTTTATAACGTATATTTCCTCGTATTTTACTGCAGAGACTCGCTGTGTGGTTTCAGAGTAGAGACTGAGATGTTTTTATTTGATTAAATTATGAAAGTGTAAAATAAACCCTCAGATTTTCAGCAGGTCTCAAACTATAATAAAAATAATTTTACTTTTCCAGTTCAAAAATGTAGTGGATTAGAAAGTACAGATACTGCTCTCAGATGTAGTGAAGTAACTGTAAAATGTACTTAAGTAAAGAGCAGATACATTAAAGTGCAGTATACTCCGACGTGCAGCTCTGCAGATATTTGTGTGCTGCTTTTGTCTCTCAGAACCAGCGTGAGGCGTGTGTTTTATTGCAGGAGCAGACCTCAGCACATTCACTCTGACTGTAACATATTTTCTCCATGATGGATGTCTCACTCTGCACAGACTGTAAACACAACACTGAGGCCTATTTAAAGATCTGAGGCTCGTATCTGTGATGAATAACACGCACGTCTGCCTGTTTACAAATGTTTACAGGCCAGCAGCAGCTCGAGGCCCACAACGACAGCATGGAGATGGCTCTGTCCGAAGACCCGTCCACAAAGATGCAGTTCTCCTATCAGTCCTACACCCAGATGAACAATATCTTAAAGAGAACTGAGGAGCGCTGCCCTCACATAGCAAAGACCTACAGCATCGGCCAGAGCACAGAGGGCCGCGAGCTGCTGGTCATCGAGTTCTCCAACAACCCGGGACGACACGAGCTGCGTAAGTACAACCCACAGACTGTGTGAACGGACGAAACAGAGAACAGGAAGTGATCATGGGCTTCCTGCTCCAGTTCACGTTACACTGAGACATTTTCACCCCTCTCTCTGTACCTGCTGCTGTCAGACTCTACATGATCCTGGGGTTCTTTTTTTTTGTTATTTTGAGGGGAGGGGGGGGGGGGGGGGGGGGGTTTAGGTTTTTTTTGTTTAGTTTTTGTTATTTTTAGGTTATTTTTATTTTTTGTTATTTTGAGAGAGGTTTTTTTTTTATTTATTTTTATATATTTTATTTATTTATGTTATTTTTAATTTTATTTTTATTTTTGTTATCTTGAGGTTTTTTTTTAATTTTGTTTAGTTTTTTTTAGTTATTTTGAGTTGGGGTTTTTTCTTAGTTATTTAGAGTTTTTTTATTTATTTATTTATTTTTTTTAAACTGTCCCCTCTCTCTGTAACTGCTGCTGTCAGACTCCTGGGGTTCTTTTTTTTTTTTTTTTTTTTTTTTTTTTTAGTTATTTTGAGTTTGTTTTATTATTAATGCTAATATTATTAATCATTATTAATTAATTAATTAATTAATTAATTTGTTTTATTTATTTATCTATTTTTGTTATTTTTAGAGGGTTTTTTTGTTATTTTGAGTTTATTTTAGATTTTTTGAGTTATTTTTGAGTTTTTTTTTCTTAGTTATTTTGAGCTTATTTTGAGTTCATCTGAAACAGATGATCAAAACTTTTACACTGTCAACATTTATTTATTTCTCTTTATTTACACAGAGGAGCCCAATGAGAGACTTAGACTCTTTTACACCGGCCCCTGTTTAAACACAATACAAACAGAAAAACAAACAAAACAAGTCCATATAAAACATTACAAACAGGAGCAGGTGTGGATAAAAGTTCATTATCAGATTATTAAAGTCCGACTGAGTCACCAAAGTCTCCAGTTTAGCTTTTCTTAGTTGGAGTATGGGGCATTTTTATGAAGCTAAACATCTAAAATCCTCCGTCTCGTCTCGTTCTGGTGCAGCTCGTCCTTAGTCATGTGATCAGGTCATAAAAGTTCTGTTACATGAAGCTTTTGTCAGGTGTAGATTTACTAACCCAAACCCAAACCCAGAAACTACATTTTTTCCCAAAACGAGTGAAGTAGATACATTCTCCGCAGCTCTGATCGAAGCTCACGAGGCTCCTGTCACAGTTTGTTTAAAGCCGTATGTTTCTGATGCAGTGGAGCCCGAGGTGAAGTACGTGGGGAACATTCACGGCGACGAGGCAGCGGGACGACAGCTGCTCATCTACTTGGCTCAGTCCTTGTGTTCTGAGTATCTCCAGGGAAACCAGCGCATCCAGGCCCTCGTCAACAGCACCCGCATCCACATCCTGCCGTCCCTCAACCCCGACGGGTACGAGGCCGCCGCCGCGAGCCAGCAGGACAGTCGCTACGGCGATGATGAGGTACAAGGTTAAATGACCTGCCTGACAAATCTACAGTCTTATATTTTATACAGATTAATCAGTCTGGTCGTCCGCCGCTGCGTCTCAAACCTCGGTCGAATGTGATCGTCCAATCAGATCCGTTTATTTCAGTGACACGTGTGAAACGAAGGAGCTCATTGGTCGCCTGTGTGTTTAGTGCTTCGCTCTTGGATTCTGCAGAAATCCACCATGTTTTTCAGCCTCTTGTGATGTTTTTACTCGTTGGCGTTTTGCTCGTTGGTGTTTTACTCGTTGATGTTTTACTCGTTGATGTTTTACTCGTTGGCGTTTTTCTCGCTGGCGTTGCCTCTTGTGATGTTTTTCTCCCTTATTATTATTATTTCCAACCTGGACAGAGCGTTCCTGTGTCTGATTGGCTATTCCACCTGTCAATCACCACACTCGCATCTTCGTAAAGTGTTGGAGAAGTGTGTTCTCTGGCAAATATATGACTGAACTGAGCAAATCAACAAACTCCTGTTTATAGGCGCCATTTTGAGAACTTTTCACCATTTAACATATATTTTTTTTTGTTGACTCGTTAATTAATTTGGCAACGGTGCAAATGTTTAACTCTGAAACCAATGCAAAAATACGTAGAATTTGGAAGTAACTAAAGACAAAATACTAATGCTAACACCAGACTAATTCTGAGTTTCAGTTTCCAAACAAAAAAGAGGAAATGATGTTGTGGGGTTTTCAAATGGATAAGTTGGTGTTTCAGAGTCAAAACTGGACCGACGTTTACACGAGCACACACAGAAACAACGATTTTTACGATTTGTAAAGTTGGCAGATTTAATTTCCTCTTTTGCTCAGCAGCTTATGAAGGCGACTTCCATTTAAATCTGTTTTTACGAGAACATTAAGAACTGGACACAGACACTAAACCCACTGTCAGATATTTGCAGCATTTTCAGGAGTTTTGACAGAGATCGACCAAGGAAACAAATTTATTTCAAAACTAAAAACTCAATCCAAGAAGGTTAAACAGGTTTGTACTGACCTTATCCCGCCCCGCCCACTTCTTTTCCCGTAAATACAACTAAAAAACTCTTTCTTTGTTAAGAGGAAATCTCGTTCCTTTCCTGGAGAAAAGTTTTGTCGATAAAATATGACATAATGTCGGTGCAACATCAAGTCGACGCTGCACCGATTCTCTGGAAGCTTCAAACCGGCTCTGTAGTCCCGAGATCAGCAGCTCCGTACAAAATGAAACAATCCAAAATGACGATGGCGTCGCCCACGGCAACTCCGAAACAAGGCGAATACGACGAGCGAAACAGTCAAAGTCCTCGGCGACTTTAGATCGAATGAGTTTTTTAAATACAGTTTGTTTGTCCACTGATCCGCTGATGTTGACGCTTCGAATCCCGACATTTCCAGTCTGATTCCAACATGTCTGCCCGATGGCTCGCCGTCACGCTGCCCTCTGGAGGTGAGCGTGGGAACAGCTCTGTCTGCGTTCGTCTGACTCTTCTGCGTGTTTCTCTTAGGATCAGGGCGTGAGTGAAAACTGGAACGTGGGTCGAACCAACGCCCAAAACATCGACCTCAACCGAAACTTCCCCGACCTGACGTCCATCGCTTACCGTCGCCGTAGAAACAAGAGATACCGCACTGACCACATCCCTATCCCAGACTTTTACTGGTTTGGTAAGGTACAGTATGACATCTTGTACATGCTTGTCGACAAATCGGATTCTCGACAGGTTGTTTTTTGCGATTTTTAACGTTTGAATCGTTGCAAACACAGGTGGCGCCAGAGACCTACGCCGTCATGAAGTGGGTGCGCTCCATCCCGTTCGTTCTGTCCGCTAGCTTCCACAGCGGCGACCTGGTGGCTTCATACCCCTACGACCTCTCCAAACACCCCCTGGAGGTCAACATTTTCTCCCCCACGCCGGACGACAAGGTGGGTCTAAAAAGATCACGCCAACACGATAATAATGACAACACAAACATGATCATCTGTGTTTATGTCCAGGTTTTTAAGTTTATCTCTAAAATCTATGCCACGTCTCACGAAAGCATGTCCAACGAGAACGCGCAGTGCGGCTCGTCTCGAACGGGAAGCAAAACAGGGACGATAAACGGGGCGCAGCGGTCCAGCTTTGCAGGAGGTGAGGAAAGATGTTTTTGATCTGATGCGGTTTAGGTTAGCTACGTTAGCTTATTTGTAGTTAAAAAACAAATCGGAAAAAACATGTGCAAGAAGCTCAAAGTGCAACATGAGGCAAAACAAGAGTGTAAACCAAAGAAGGTTATTCTGTTATTAATGTTCATATGTGATTTACAGACACAGACGTGAAATAAAAACCCCAGGATCATGTAGAGGGTTAATACAAACATTTAAGACCAACATGAGTCTGACAGCAGCAGGGACAGAGAGAGGGGACACAGTTTAAAAAAAACCTCAAAATAACTTAAAAAGTAATTGAATTAATGAACTCAAAATAATAAAAATTAATCAATCAACTCAAGATTACCTTAAAATAAAAACACACTCAAAATAACTATAAGGAGAAAAACAAAAACCAAACCTCAAAATAACTCCAAAAATAATTTGAAAATAAACTCAGAATACCTCCAAAATAAATAAATAAATAATTAAATAACCTAAAAATATTAATTAAAAAACCCCTCAAAATAACCAAAAAAAACAAAAACAAAAAACAAAACTAGGATCATACAGCGTAGAGAGGGTTAATATGAACATTTAAGAGCAAAATAACGAGTCTGACAGCAGCAGAGGGGACACAGTTTTTACACAGAAAGTGAACTGGAACATTGTAAAATGGCGGCTCGCAGGTTCGCTCTGTCCATTTATATAAACAGTCTGTGGTTTACACAGATAAAATCTGCCCATTACATCAAAATTAGGAGTAAACTGGCACAAAATCCTGACTTAAACTTGGACTAAACCAGGACTAAACTAGGACTAGACCAGGACTAAACCAAGTCCACCTCAGGACCAAATCAGGACAAGTGTGAACGCACCTTTAAATATATAAACTAACAAATAGATCAAATTCCTCTTCATACTCTGAACTGTTTTATGTTAAATTGTGAATAAAGTCAGTTATTTTCAATGTTCATGAGTAAATATAAGAAGCTGTGGTTTATCAGATATTTTCTTTATTATTATTACGTCATATTCAAACATTTTCCATGAAGTTATTTGTGTTTAGAAATACTGTTAACAGAGAGGGCGATATGAGCTGTCACCACTAGAGGGCAGTATAAGCTCACTCTGCAGCTCTGACTGTATTTTGTGTTGTATTTTGTGTTGTATTTTGTGTTGTATTTTGTGTTGTATTTTGTGTTGTATTTTGTGCTTGTTTTGTTCAGGGATGCAGGACTTTAACTATCTCCACACAAACTGCTTTGAGGTCGCTGTGTCGCTCGGCTGTGACAAGTTTCCACCTCAAGAAGAACTTTTCAACATCTGGCACGAAAACGCAGAGGCTTTACTCGCGTTTGTAGAAGCAGTAAGTCTCCGATATGAAGTTTTATTTTAGTTTTGTGCTTCTGTCACAAACAGTTTGAAATAATGAGAAAATACAGAAGACAAATGTTAATACTGAAACTATGATAAGACAATTCTTGCAAAGAAAGATCACTAAACGAAGTAAAAGTAGTAAAGTACTGTCCTTAAGTATCATTTTAGATATCTGTACTTTACTTAAGTACATTTTAAACTAAAATAACTTTTTTAGATTTGAGAGCAGTATCTGTACTTTCTACTCCACTACACTTTTTGAACTGGACTGAAAACATATTTTTTATTATTATTAATGTTATTTTTTATTATTGTTTTTCATGTATTTATTATTATTATATTATTATTATTATTATTATTATTATTATTTTATTTTGCTCGTTTTATTTATTTATTTTTTTTCATTTTGTTATATTACCTGCTGAAAAGTCTGAGGATTTATATAAAACATTTTCATAATTTGAGCAAAACAAACATACAAATAAAAGCTTTATTAGACTCAAAGAGTAAAAAGTAAAAGTATTTTACTGCACATTTTAAGTACATTTTTAAACAGGTACTTTAATAATACTTTTACTCATGCAATCCTTTTACTTTTACTTGAGTATTTTCTGCTCCAGTGCCTGTACTTTTACTTAAGTAACAAAGTGAGTATTCGTCCACCTCTGGCCCTGATAAAAGTCTCAGATCCACGTACTTTCGTCTCATTTTCTGATGATGTAACAGTGACAGGTTCATGTCACTGGAAACAAACGGCTCAACGACTCAGAGCCGCGAGGCAGAGAATCGATTCTTTGCTGTACTGTGTTTGCTAGTTGTTGTTTCGCTCGTTGGCGTTTCGCCCTTGGCGTTTCGCTATCTTTGGCGTTTCGCTCTTTGGCGTTTCGCTCTTTGGCGTTTCGCTCTTTGGCGTTTTTCTCTTTGGCGTTTCGCTCGTCGCTCCGTCGACTCTAAACTCTTTGTTTTTCAGGTTCATCGTGGGATCAAAGGCACCGTCACAGACGAGGAGGGAAACGCCGTCAAAGGAGCGAGGATTTCAGTCCGAGGAATCAGGCATGACGTCACTACAGGTACTTTTACTGCAGTACTATTACTGTGAACCACTTTTACTGCAGTACTACTACTGTGAACCATTTTACTGCAGTACCACTACTGTGGACTACTTTAAACTACAAAACTATGACTATGAACTACTTTTTTCTGGTCCATGGTTCTGGAGTACTTCATTCTGAAAACTCTGAATATTCTGAATACTCTGAATACTTTTACACTGAGTCACATTGAAATACAAAGTAAAAATGCAGCGTAGGATTAGAAACAGCGTCATGTTTGTTTCAGTTTTTTTATTTCTGTGTGATTCAGTTCGATCTTAAATCTCTGCACCTCCTCGTGCTCCTGTGGTTCAGTAAAGTAACTGTAATCTCAAAGAGTAACTGTACCAGATTACAGTTACAGTGAGTATTCAGTGTGTTTTCTCGGCTCACGTCTCAGATTCTTCTTCACTCTGATCCTGTCGCAGATTTGCAGAGTCTGGACGTGTTTTATCTCAAAGTCTGGACACATTTAATATATTTAATGATATAAAAATCACACGAGAAGAAACATGTGACACAGCAGCAGTTTTTATCACGTCTGCTCTACAAAAACAGACACATCATGTGCCAAAAATGAACATTATACATTTAAGAAATTAATATTTAAATTTAAATATAAGAAATCAACTCTGCATTTTAAAGATTTTTGTTTTCAGACAGTTTCAAACCACATGAAAGTCACTGAACGATGAACAAACCAGGTCTGGACACGCCTCTCATTCATGTTTTTTTAAATGTTTTTACTATTTTTTACATTTTATAAACATAGAAGACGTCAAATATGTGACGTAACATATGTGGAATTATGTAGCAAAGAAAAAAGTTCAATTATTCCACTAAATATTTTTCAAGAGAAGCAAAGAGGGGAAACTGTGAGGACTTATATAATTTTCTTTTCCTTTTTTTTTTTTTTTTTTTTTAATAAATTTAAGAGTTATTAAAAAAAAAATCATTTACTACATAATTTCATATATCTTCATATATCTGTTTTATGTGTGTATATAAAATGTAGAAAGTAGAAAAAAAAAAAAAAACCTGAATGAGGGTGTATTTATCGTTGGATTTAAAAGTCTTTTCGATCATGATTTAAACAAACAATATTCACATTCAAAATGCTGTGGGAAAAACCAAGATTACATTTTTTTTCAAATTTCTTATTATCATTTTTTTGCTTGTACTTTTTATTTTCAAATAAAATAAAATAATACAATTTCAAATAAATAAAATACAACAGTTCCACATAAGATCACAGATGTATAAAAACTCTACATAAACAAACCTAAAATCACATGAAATTAAACTTTTTTTTATTTTTCTAAAAAGAATTACGGGGCTAAATGAACCAGGACCAAGCTGGACGTTATGAGTCCTGAATCCATCTTTTAAACGTCAAACTTCTGCTAAACGTTTCAGCTGAAGATGGAGATTACTGGCGC
The DNA here is from genome assembly GCA_019594935.1 of Periophthalmus modestus. Lineage (NCBI taxonomy): Eukaryota > Metazoa > Chordata > Actinopteri > Gobiiformes > Gobiidae > Periophthalmus > Periophthalmus modestus. The sequence goes on along the minus strand of JAIEZT010000107.1, from coordinate 21,451,851 downwards.
CTCCTGACCCCGGGGATCCACATCGTCTCGGCCCAGGCCCCCGGCTTCGCCCGCTCCCTGAAGAAAGTCCACCTGCCCCCGAACATGCACACGGCGGGACGCGTGGACTTCACCCTGCAGCGCTCGGGCCCCGGGGCCAGCGCGCCCGAGGACGACGACCCTCTCCCCTCTATGGGCACGTACGAGCGCTTCGACCCCTACAACCAGTACCAGCGCTACGCCTCCAGACCAGCGGGGGCAGCGCAGGCGCGGGAGGAGAGAGTGGACAAACCCTGGTGGTGGAGCTACTTCACGATGCCGGGTGGACCTCCCCCGACGTGGCTCCTCAAACTATAGACCCGCGGAAAACAGCGTCCACACAGCTTTAAACCAGTACGCAAGACGAGGAGGAGCATTTTACTGTACACGAACAAAAGTATAATCGAGTAGACCTGTCACGATAACAACGCTTGAACTACGATACATCGCTGAAGTAAATATAAACGATAAACGATAATACTGCAACTCGAGAGCAGATTTAACCCACAAAAACGACACTTCTGCAGCTAAAATATAAAAATCATGAGCTGCGATAAATAAACAGCAGAATGAAACACTTTAGTCGATAGTTTGATCAGTAAAGAGCCACAGACGTTATTAATTTAACTTTTTACAGCTTAAATCTGATTTTATAGACAAAAAAATACACAAAATGTTCAATATACTGTAGTGATTGTCATGACAGGCCTATTATCCAGTATTGTGACATTATAAATATTTTTAAAGTTTGTAATATTTGACTGTTATGTTTTATTAAAGAGCTTTTATATGAGCTAAGAGCCTGAGGAAGTGATTTTGAGATGTTAAAATATTTATGAGCTGCAATGTGGCAGAACTGTCGCTAGAGGGCAGACAACACCCACAACACAGAGTCCAAGAGCCGAAGAAACTACAGGAATAAGAATGTTTTTATATGTATTTGTCATTTTATCTTGTTCAGTGTCTTTGGGTGTTTTGAAAGGTGCTTATAAATAAAATGCGTTATTATTATTATTAAGAATGATAAAATATATATATAATATGAAATATATAATAGATCATATATAGAAAATGTATGTATCTATATATATATATATATATATATATATATATATATATATATATATATATATATATATATACATTAAATAAGAATGATAAAATGGTCAAATAAATAAATAATAAACAAATTAACAAAATAAACAAAATGATTACAATTTGAAATAAATAAATAAATAAAGATAATAAATAAAATTAACAATAAACTGCTAAATTCAAGTCCTGTTTAAAATAAATACAAACAGAAAAACAAACAAGTCCATATAAACATTAAAAACAGGAGCAGGTGTGAGTATAAAAGATTATTACTAGATTATTACATTTTGGACTGTGTCTTCAGCGACAGTTCACCTTTTACAATTAAAGAAATAAAAGTGAAGTGAAATTATTCTGTTACTTCAAGATCAAGTTTAAACAGAAATAAACCAAACTGCATCTCGTCTGTGAAATGAAACATGATCCAGAACCGAGCTGCAACGTAACAAATACAAGTATAAAGTACAGTACTTAAACAGAATGTTTATGTATCTGTACTTTACTTAAGTACATTTTACAGTGTGTACTTTTTACTTTTACTTGAGTACATTTCAGAGCAGTATCTGTACTTTCTACTCCACTACATTTATGAACAGGACTAAAAGTAAAAGTACTTTTCATCTGATTTGAGGGGTTATTTTTACCATGTGGAAACATCCGACTAAAGTTTTTGAGTTTAAGCTTCGACTTTGAGTAAAACTAAAATAAAAAGACAAAATTCAGAAGAAAAATTAAGAAAGTGATTCATTTTGTTACTTTTGAACAAAATATGTCTCATTTTGAATCAATATTTTTACATTTACACTTAAATGAACAAGACCTTGTGTGAAATACTTTTACTTTTTACTCTTAAAGTACATTTTTAAACAGTTACTTTAATACTTTTACTTGAGTAACTTTTTACCTCTGTATGTACTTTTACTTAAGTAACACATTGGAGTACTTCATCCATCACTGTCCCAGTATAAAGTATAAAAGTACCAGACTTTGTGGATCTCAGGATTTACAAAACACAAACATGTGCAGAAAAACAGAGAAAAACACAGATCTGCTCATCGTCAAACAACAAACATGAAAAAACTGGACGAGGAGCAGAACCGAGGCATCGAGAGTCGTATCGTTCACAGACCCAGAGTCTGGCTCCGAGTTTGGATCGGGCAGGTCTCCAGACACGTCTGAGGAGCTAAAAACAGGTTCTTCAGAGCAGAGACGTCATTAAAGAAAAAGAAAGACATTCAAATCACAAAACAACAAATCAAAACAGAAATAACCATCAGAAAAGTAACATTAAAACAGAAAAGTGCAGAAAAAAACCTTCAGTCACAAGCAGCAAAACAGAAGAGTTGGATTTAAACATCGTCAAAGTCGAGACTGTGTCACATCTTCAGGAAGAGACAGATTCAAACTGAAAAACACTCAAACACGGATTCACCAGGTTTAGACCCGGTTTAGTCCTGGTTTAGTCCTAGTCCTTGTCCTTGTTAAGACCCGATTCAGTCCTGGTTTAGTCCCGGTTTAGAGACCTGACTCCAGGACTAAACCGGGACCAAACCAGACCAAATCAGGACTAAACCAGGACTAAACCAGGACTAAACCAGGACAAAACCAGGACTAAACCAGGACAAAACCAGGACAAAATCAGGACCAAACCAGGACTAAACCAGGACTAAACCAGGACCAGAGACTGTCGACAAAACTTCTGTCATTTTCACCATCACATTATTTTAACACTTTGTCGACTGCATGAGTCACACACATTTTTATCTCGAGTTTTTCCACCTTCAGGTCACTCAAAGCGCCACCAGAGTAACACGGAATCAAACCCCCAACCTTCAGATCAGTGCAGATGCTTCATTATCCGGACGAGACTCTGTTTTCATACAAACACATTTATACAGACTCATTTCCTGTTGGGCTCGTTCTCTTTGGCGTCAGGCGGCTCTTTGTCCGGCTCTTCCTCAGAGACTAATCCTCGACGACCCGACTCCCGTCGAAGAGCCGGAGAGCCGCCCCGAGCTGCCATCTTGGATCAGGATCATCATGAGTCTGATGAGGAGCAGGGAGCGGCTCTGTGGAGCGGCGAGGTCTCTGCTCTCCGCTCCACAGAGCTGCTCCTCAGTTTGTGGATGTCACAGAAAAGAGTCGAGCTGGAGCGTCTCGGTTTTATCCAGGGGATTTGTCTTTGCACCAGAGGAAAGAAAAATCTATGTTTTTTACAGTTTCATGATCAGACCTGAGCCTCAGAGAGACGAGGGTTCGGTTTATTTATTACAGCTCAGATTCGTTAATAAAACTGTAAATAAAACTGTGAATAAAACTGTAAATTAAACTGTAAATAAAACTATAAATAAAATTATAATTTAAACTATAAATAAAACTGTGAATAAAACTATGAATAAAACTATAAATACAACTGTGAATAAAACTGTAAATAAAATTATAAATAAAACTATAAATAAAACTATAAATAAAACTATAAATAAAACTGTAAATAAAACTGTGAATAAAACTATAAATAAAATTATAAATAAAAATATTAATAAAACTATGAATAAAACTATAAATTAAACATGTACAAATATTTTTGGGGTAAATCTCGCTGCAGTTTTTGTGTCAGTAACATAATAGTTTTCACTTCACACAGTCAGACAAAGGTTTTTTTTATTTTTTTTTTTCTTACTTTCTACATTTTATAGACACAGAAGAAGAACTGGAACTTAACAAAGTAAAAGTACTAAAGTACAGACACCTAAAATCTTTACTTCAGTACATTTTACAGTGTGTACTTTTACTTTTACTTGAGTACACGTGAGAGCAGTATCTACTTTCTACTCCACTACATTTATGAACTGGGAAAGTATATATTTTTTATTATAGTGTGAGACCTGCTGAAAAGTCTGAAGTTTTATTTTAACACATAAATATACAAATAAAAACAGCTGGAAAAACAAAATTCAGCTCAAATCTTTATCAAAATCACATCTGAAGCTTTAAAAAACTCAAAATCTGTGTGAAATACTTTTACTTTTACTCTTTAAGTACATTTTTAAACAAGTACTTTAATACATTTAATGAAGTTGTTTTTTCCTGTGATACTTTTACTTTTACTGAAGTATTTTTTGCTCCAGTATTTGTACTTTTAAGTAACAAAATTGAGGATATTTGCAGTTATGCAGCAGAGAAAAATGTGAGTCACTATTTTATATTTCAGATCCTCACAGTATTTACTCTCTGCTTTGTCCAAAAATATTTAGTAGATTTATTTCATTTTTTTTCTTCTTTCATCTTTCAATATTTAGTTGAGTAATTTAACTTTTTTCTTTGCTACATAATTACATATATGTTCCTTCATATATCTGGTTCTTTTGTGTGTAAATAAAATGTAGAAAGTCGTAAAAATAAAGAAAAAAACGTTGAATGAGTGAATCCAAACTTCAAAAAAGAAAATGATGTTTTTGTATTTTAGTGTTTTAATGTTTTGTTTTTGTTCTGTTTACTGTGACGGGAGGATAGTTACAAAACACTGAATACTGCTTTAAAATGTGTTTTGAGTCAGAGTACTTCAGTCTGAATACTCTGAATACTTTTACTTTGAGCTGCATTTAGTAAAAACACATCATTAAAAACATCTTTTCGTTTGTTTCAGGCCTAAATCGTGTCATCAAAAACCTCCAAGTGGTATTATGTCCAAGTGTTCAGATGGTTTTATAAAAGTAACTGTGATAAATACCAACAAATGAAAAAGTAACTGTACCTTGATACAGTTACTCATTTATTTTATTTTATTTACACAGGGGAACCCAGTAAGACCCTGTTTAAAATACAACACAAACCAGTATTTAAGTCCATATAAAACATTCAAACAGAAGCAGGTTGGATAAAAGTTCATTATCAGATTATTAAGTTGAGATTGTGTCACTAGCGTCTCCAGTTTATCTTTTCGCTTGGAGTGTTTTACATGTTTTTTTCTCGTCTCAGTCCTGGTGCAGCTCGTCCTCGTCTGATTCAGTCACATGACCTGGGATTAAACTCAGTGAAGAACAAGGTGAGCGACTCTGGCAGGTTTTAGAGTCTCACAGATACGTCTCACACTGGGCCGTTCTCTTCAGACGATCATAGACGTCCCACTTTTTCATAGAGAAACAGGGACAAGTTTCAAATCCATCAGCTGTAAAACAAAGAGCAGAGTGAAGGAGCCGAGGCTGAAGTCTGTTCTCGTGTCCTGAGCACGTTCATGTGTTCACTCACTTCACAACACTGACGATAAACTGGTTCAAACTCTGGACGTCGATGCTGCTCAGACGGTTCTGATGTGAAGAGTCAGTTTAAACTGATCTGACGCAAAAGGCTCAGGCTCCAGCTGCTGCTTCCTCTATTAAAATCACTGGTGTTTGTTTGTTCTCTGATCTGAAGGTCGGTGGTTCAAATCCCGCTCTCGACAGTATCTGTGTGAATGTGTGAGTGAATGAGTGAATGTGTGAATGTGTCTGTGAATGTGTGAGTGTGTGAGTGAATGAATGAATGAATGAATGAATGAGTGAATGTGTGTGTGAATGTGTGTGTGTGAGGGAATGTGTGAATGTGTAAATGTGTAAATGTGTGTGTGAATGTGTGTGTGAATGTGTGAGTGAATGTGTGTGTGTGAGGGAATGTGTGAATGTGTGAATGTGTAAATGTGTGTGTGAATGTGTGAATGTGTGTGTGAATGTGTGTGTGAATGTGTGAGTGAATGTGTGAGTGTGTGAATGTGTGTGTGAATGTGTGTGTGTGTGTGTGAGAGAGTGAATGTGTGAATGTGTAAATGTGTGTGTGAATGTGTGAGTGAATGTGTGTGTGTGAATGTGTGTGAATGTGTGAGTGAATGTGTGTGTGTGAAATGTTTGAATGAATGTGTGAATGTGTAAATGTGTGTGTGAATGTGTGAATGTGTGTGTGATGTGTGTGTGTGAATGTGTGAGTGAATGTGTGAGGAGTGTGAAAAAATGTGTGTGTGAATGTGTGAAATGTGTGAGTGTGTGAATGTGTGTGTGAATGTGTGTGTGAATGTGTGAGTGAATGTGTGAGTGTGTGAATGTGTGTGTGAATGTGTGTGTGAATGTGTGAGTGAATGTGTGAGTGAATGTGTGAGTGTGTGAATGTGTGTGTGAATGTGTGTGTGAATGTGTGAGTGAATGTGTGAGTGTGTGAATGTGTGTGTGAAATGTGTGTGTGAATGTGTGAGTGAATTGTGAGTGAATGTGTGAGTTTGTGTGAGGTGTTGAATGTGTGTGAGTGAATGGTGAGTCTGTAAATTGTGTGTGTGAATGTGTGTGTGAATGTTTTGGTCTGTGTGAGCAGTCTTTTGAGTGACTTGAATACATGATCATTAACCCACCTACAGAGTTTTATCATATTAAAAACAGTTGAGAGACAAACCAAACAGGAGATTTCCACCGTGAGGAGCTAAAAGTTTAAAGTTTAAAGTTTCTCAAGGAGCTGTCAAACCTTCAAACACAACTTCACAAATGAAGTTTGTGAAATGAATGAACCCAGTGTGATCCGCTCGTTTAACTTTAGTGAGGGACTTTCGGCTCTTTTAAGGGATCCGAATCTTTTGGTCTGTTTTTCAAAGAGCCGTGACTCTTTTAGGCTCTTTTACTATTTATTTATGACAGACGCCAAAGTGATTTAACAAAAAACTAATCACAGAGAGAAACGAGGCTCAGACATGTTTAAAATGGTCCAAACTTTAGAATGATGCAGTCAAAAAAAACATTGCACAAAATAAAATAAAATAAAATAAAAAAACAAAATAACAGCATTTTACTGTATTTTCCAGATTTTAAGTTGAGAGTATAATGCAAAAAATGTAGAATAATGAAGAAAAAAATGCGGTTGTCAGTGTGACCCTAACAAAGATGTAAAATGTATAAGTCGCACCTCCGGCCAAACTATGAAAAGAAAAAAAAGTGTGACTTATAGTCCAGAAAATACAATAATAATAAAACTGTTATAGTCAGTTTTTTGTTTTATTTTGTGTTTTTTGCACAGATCTCTCTCTCATGTCGCCTTCTTTGCTTCTCGTCTGATTCTTGTTTTGACTCAGGATAAAAATGCATAAAAATAAGAAAGACAAAGATTCGGTCCTTTTAAAAAAATAGATCCGGTTCCTTTCGTTCACGTTCAGGAACCGCTGAAAAGAGCCGCCTCGTTCACAAACCTCACTTCACCGTTTCTCAATAATAAACCACTTTGGCCTTTGTGACGGAGCCTGGACAAACTTGGGAAGGAGCACGTGGAGCGGAGATAATCGTTGCAGTGGAGCGTGCACCACCCCCCCTGCACGAGGCTGTAGAAACCCCCTCAGCTGCGACCAAAGCCGCCCAAGTGGGTCAAGGTGGACCGGCTTCAATAATGTGGCAGATCTGTAATCACAACACGGCCGAAACAAAGGGAAAACCGGCAGCTCTTTGATAAAGTCACTGCTCGCTTCACTTCTGCTGTTTATGGCACATTGTGGGAAGGGGGCGCTCTCTTTGTTGCCAGATAATGTTGGTTTATTTGGGGTTTCTCAGCCTGCAGAACGGGCAGGGGTCACCGGGCGAACAGGGGACACATAAAGAGGAATAAGATCCACATGAGATGTTTGCTGACACCTGTCGTCTGAACTTTAGCTGTGTTCGTTTGTTTGGATTCACCTCGGAAATGCTCTGATGCGCACTTACAGAGGGCGACCAGCGGGGGGCATCCGCTTCCCCGGGTCAGAAGGGCACGGGACACGGTCGGCAACTTCTGCAGCTCAAATATAAACAGTGAGGGCTTCAGTTTGGCTTTTGTAGAGTTTACGGTGTAGAAAAAAGACTGTTAGCCAAATTATTCATATGTTTAGTCAAAGGTCTGGACACGCCCTCTCATTCAGTGTTTTCTTTTTTTTAAACTACTTTTTACATTTTATATAAACACATAAGACATCAGATGTATGAAGTAACATATATGGAATTATGTAGTAAAAAAAAAAAGTGAAATAACTCTACTAAATATTTTCCGACAAAGCAAACAGCGGCCATTTTGAGCATCTGAATATAAAATATATATACGATTTACATATATATTTACTTTATATATTTAGTGTTTTCTGTTGGTAAATAAAATGTAGAAAGTAGTAAAAAACAAACAAACAATAAAACAAAACAAAAACCCCAAGAAACCACCGAATGAGAGGGCGTGTCCAGACAAATATAACATTACAGGTCACTTCTTCCCAATTGTAGCGAGTATTACAGAACTTTAAGAAAATATACCTTGTTTCTCCTGTAGAAGAAGTCACGAGCGGTGCATGGTGGGATACAGACGTGTGTGAAGTCTGCTCACGCTTTGCCCACGGCCGATCTCCATGGAAACGTTGCGTTCGTGGGGTGTATGAAATGGGCCTTGTCACACAGGAAGTGATGTAATTGTCCTTCAAACGCAGCCGACGGAGAGTGAAACCGTCAAATTGAGACACGGCCGTAGTGTCCTCAGCTTTGGGAAGTAACTGAACAGATGCACCAAGAATATGTGTTCAAAATATCTTCAAAATACACATTATGAGTAGCTGTAATCTGGTACAGTTACTCTTTTATTTAGTGGTATTCGGATTACAGTTACTTTACTAAAATCAAAGGAATATACTGCAGCACATTTAGGCTCAAACGGCTCAGAATCAGTGAGAAATAAACAAAACTCAGCTCTTGTGGTGAGACAGGTGTGATTTTTCCTTCTGTCGCTTTGTGTTTTACTCTATAATTTAAATGTGACTCAGTGTAAAAGTATTCAGAGTATTCAGAATGCAGTACTGTTGTGTTGTTCATCTCTGTGTACAGTCCACAGCCGTGTCCAGTGTTTGCTTGTTAATGTCAGCTCTGATGGATGAGGCTGGTTGAGGCTGGAGTCATAAATTACATTCTGCTCATGGGGAGCTCTAACCACAGTCAAAATCACATTAAATGTAAGACTTTCAATCCCATCTCACTGTAAGCGCTCGAGTGCATTTAACTGTACAACTAGAATATTTAAATGACATGAAAAGTTGAAGAACAAGAAAAGTCATTAACAATTTAGGAGTGACATTAATATTCAACACATGAATAATAAAATAAAAAGCGTTTTGAGAATGATACACTAAAGCCTTGATTTCCGGTAGGCGGGGCTTTGGAAGAAATGGTGTGTTCTGATTGGTTGAAGCTTTGGCGGGCTCCTTCAATCCAGGAAGTGGAGACTTTATGAAGACAGAAGCAGAAAAGTACGTTTTCATTTTCTGAACAATAATTATAATAATGACAATACAATAAACATTTTCTGTAACATCATCGTCAAATCATCGTTCACGTTTACTGCAGCCCGCATTAACATATTGTTAACATTAACAATATTAACGGAGATGCTAGCTGTTGCATGCTACTGTTTTGGTCACGTATCCTCCATTAGCATTAGCTGCACATGCGGAGTCGCTCCTTTTCTGTGCTGGTTTGTTATGAAGGTACAATCGTTCGTGTTTGTTTCTACACTGTTTATTTGCGCAATTTACCTTGGTATAAACTTATTAAAGGGTTAATAATGCACATCATAATATCACACAAAGGTGACGTACTGTCTGAAACCAGTTTAGCCGTTGCCACAGTAACGCCGGTCCCTTTAGCCCCGCCCCCTGCTGTCGCTGCGCTCGCGGATCTTTTTGAGACAAACTCAAAACTCGTGAGAGCGTAATTTTCATATTTGTATGTGTAAAATTACAAAGTTGTAAGCGTAAAACGAAAATTGAAAATGTAAAACGAAACGAAAAAATACATAATAATAATAATTTGCCAGTGTACAAATCAACATTTACGCGTTCAAACTTTTTGGAACAATTGTACCTTCATAAATTGTGCTTAGAAGTTATTTGTTTACAGTACTTGATTCTTCCGGTGACGCACCTGTTCGGGACACACGCTGTGAAGCCCACGCGCCTACGCCGGACAGAGCACGTGATCAAGGTACGTCACAGCGTGCGCGAGTCACGCTCTTTTTCTAAAAGAGTAAGAACAAACTCACGCTTCAGCTGCTGGTGTTTATTTTTGCCGGATTCAAAATAATATAAATGTATTTTATGGAAAAAGTCAGTAATATGGCAGTAATTGGTTAAAAAAAAAAAAAAAAAAATGCCCAACGTTTTGCATGAGATTCGGTTGTGTTACATTTTAGAAGCCCCCGTTAATTATTTATTTATGTATTTATTTACTTACTTACTTATTTGTTATTTATTTATTTATTTGGTTATGCATGTATTCATTTATGTATTTTTTTCTTTGATTATGTATTTATTTATTTATGTATATATAGATGTACGTATTTTTTAATTAATTTATTTATGTCAGTACACATACATACACAGAACAAAACTCCCAACTCTGAGTTTTGTATGTATGTATTTATTTAGTCATTTTTTGGCACTCTATGATTCTAGTTCAGTTGGTAGAGTAAAAGACAAAGTTTAAATCTGTCAACTGGATAAATTGTTGTAGGAGTGAAGACGTTTGGCTGCTCATCCAAGCCGCTTCTTCAGTTTGTAGATCGTTTGTCCACTGATCTGAAGGTTGCCGGTTCAAATCCCTCTCTCACCATATAACATCATTGGTAAAGCGGCCTGCAGGTTGGCAGTGTGATTCCAGCTCCTACAAATGAATGCTGTCGTTGTGTCCTTGGGCAGTGCACTTAACCCAGTGTCTGTGTACACTGGTGTGTGAATGTGTGAGTGAACGGGTGAGTGGATCCTTGACGTAAACCGTTTTGAGCCTTGAAGCTGGAAAGGCGCTATATAAAATGTGACTACAGTAGTTACCATCTTCATCTTGTTTTGTGATGAGCTCTTTTAATCGTTTGTAATTCTGAGTCTCAGGTTTCGTCCCGTGTGACCAGTTCTCATCCGAGTCTAGACAGAGCCAAATTTAAGGTCAGAATAAAACATTGAGCGAATAAGTGTTCTTGATCTTAATGCACATTACTGCCTTGTCCCGGGGATAAAACACTTAAAAGTCAGTCATGAAGAAGCGAAAAGCCCGAGGCCCTGGAGCTGAGAACACGCCCATGATGCACTGGGGTACTTTAGCTGTCAGGCTCTGTATCTGCGTGAGCCGGCTCTGGGTGCACTGATGCTTGGCTTAAGCCTTTTAGCAGCGCCCTGGTTAACTGAAACCGACAAAACTTCTGATTCAAGCCTGATCTTAGAAAAACACCCCTGGCGACTGTGAAGCTGTCCACGCACATTTTGCACTCTGTATTTCCCAGAATGCACTTGTAGCTGACACAAATGCAGATGATGATGCGTTATGAAGCCACAACTCATGCCCAAGGAATCAGAACACAAGAGAAGACACTTGATGCAGCCGAGTGTTGTGAAAGGGGCAAGACTTTGATATTTGCTTCAGAAAGAGTCAGACCGAAGGGTGAACAGGGCAGAGGGGCAGTAAGATGGCATTTGCCCACTCAGAGGCGACGGAGGCTTGTGGCTAAAGCGTGGGGTGACTTCTCGCTCATATTTGGAGTTGGTCTTTGCCCAGTGAAGTGGTGCAGTGACCTCAACTGTTACAATCTATTTCACAGCTGGATTAAACATAAATACAAAGTTTGTCTGGGGACTACAGATGCACCAGTCCAGCTCTTTCAGTTCTGATACGATACTGCAGCTTTAAGTATCTGCGGATAACCGAAAACAACATTTATTTCCTTAAAACAAAAATAAAACAAGACAAAACTGTTACAAATGTGTCATGTAGCTGTTTTTTATCTCTCAAGAACAGCTTTGTATGAATAAAAGTTCAAACATTATGAAACCTTCTGGGCCGACTACGACCAGGAAATTACAACCAGCCTCATTACATCAGTCTATATGTCCAAACAGGATATCGACGGAACCAATATTTGGAAGCCGATATCAGATCCAGCTAAATTTTCAGTATTGACGTCGACATCCCATACCAGTTTTGTATCCGTACAGGATGAAGCACAGTGAATTATCTGTAATGATGAGTTGGTGTTCTTCTTTAGGCAGCTACGGCACAAAAACATTTGACCTTCTAGACAAAAAAAAACCTTAAAACTAGATCTAATTAGTAGCACTTCGCTTGATAACTGGAATAATGTTTTATGCTCTGTTTCTTTTCAGAGAAATCCATGTTTTACTGCTGCAGTTTTCATACTGACAAAACAAAATGGCAGATCTTTGGTAAAGGTTCTTTTTGTCTTCAGTTTTTAACTTTTTGTCAGACATGGGAGTTTGTTTACCTGCTGTACATGTTTTTTGCTACTTTCTCACAAGCGCCACATGATGGTGTAGAGATGGTGAAGTGTAGTGATGGTGTAGTTTAGTGACGGTGTAATGATGTAGTGGTGTAGTGATGGTGTAGTGATAGTGTAGTGATAGTGTGGAGATGATGTGGTGCAGTGATGTCTGTGCAAACCCTCAGTCGTCCAGGTCTGATCCATAGCAAAAGATGAAGTTTAAATCTGTCAACTGGTCAAATCGTTGTTGGAGTGAAGACGTTTGGCTTCTCATCCAAGCTGCTTCTTCAGTTCAGGTCAAATTACTGCTGGACACTGCCTTAAATCTGTCTGAAACTGTAAACTGCTATTGTCATCCAGTGATAAAAGGTGTCTCCGAGCCCAAGAGCCTCCGTGTGCTCATAGTCCTCTTCATCCTCACTGCAGGGATGGAACCGGGCGGCTACATCGTCCAGTGTGCAGGGTCTTAAAGTACGCTTAAAATACACTTAAAGTACGCTTACAGTACGCCTACCAGGACTGAACCAGGACTAAACCAGGACTAAACCAGGACTAAACCAGGACTAAACCAGGACTAAACCAGGATTAAACCAGGATTAAACCAAGATTAAACCAGGATTAAACCAGGACTAAACCAGGACTAAACCAGGACTAAACCAGGACTAAACCAGGACTAAACCAGGACTAAACCAGGACTAAACCAGGACTAATCCAGGACTCCTCTCTACAGGTGTTATGTGCCTTCAGAGAAAGTGACTGGTTGCAGAGGAATGTACAGGAACAGTCAAAAGTTTGGCCTCACTTTCTCATGTTTCCTCTTTATTTCCAGGATTATTCACACTGTAGATTCTCTCTGAAGCATCAGAACGACGAGTGACACATGTGAGATGTACCAAACAAAAAATACACTCAAAATAACTCACTTTCTTACCCTGAGTCTCAGCTGTGAAGTGAAAACCATTTCAGGAGACTTCATCTTGAAGCTCACTGAAGGACAAGAGTTTGCGCTCCATAAAGCGAATAGACTTTGATTTCAGTATAAAATATAAGATTCCATTGAATGATGTGTAATAATATGTACACACTTTAGACTGGCACTGTGTGTTACTTTAATCATTTCTTGCCATTTGTGAACTTTCAAATGTTGATTTCAATTACGATTTCTCTTGTTTTTAGCCACGTGCCGCCATGTTGGTTCTAGTTGCTAATATAAACTAATGTAAACTCCAAAGGAAACATGCAATGGCCTAAATATCAGTATTGAGTCAGTTTTAGGTCATTTTGAGCTTTCGATTCTCGTATTACTAACCGTCTTTTCTAGAGATACTGTAGACTGACTTAAATCTCTCCTTAAATCTCGATATTACACACAGACCTAAACCTAAACGAGAGCTAAACGAGAAGTAAACCAGGTCTAAACCAGGTCTAAACCAGGTCTAAACCAGGTCTAAACCAGGTCTAAACCAGGTCTAAACCAGGTCTAAACCAGGTCTAAACCACGTCTAAACCAGGACTAAACCAGGTCTAAACCAGGTCTAAACCAGGTCTAAACCAGGTCTAAACCAGGTCTAAACCAGGACTAAACCAGGTCTAAACCATGTCTAAACCAGGACTAAACTAGGACTAAACCAGGTCTAAACCAGGACTAAACCAGGTCTAAACCGGGTCTGAACTAGGTTTAAACGGGGTCTAAACCAGGTTTAAACCAGGACTAAACCAGGAATTAAACCAGGTCTAAACCAGGTCTAAACCAGGTTTAAACTGGGTCTAAACCAGGTTTAAACCAGGTCTAAACCAGGTCTAACCTTGGACTACAGCATCTCTAAACAGGGTATAAACCAGGTCCAAACCAGGTCTTAACCAGGTCTAAACCAGGTCTAAACCAGGTATAAACCAGGTCTAAACCAGGTCTAAACCAGGTCTAAACCAGGTCTAAACCAGGACTAAAACCAGGAATAAACCAGGAATAAAACCAGGTCTAAAAACCAGGTCTAAACCAGGTCTAAAACCAGGACTAAAAACAGGAATAAAACCAGGTCTAAACCAGGTCTCAAGATCTTTCTAAAGCTTCAGGAAAGGTTCATTTCTGTCCTGTTGCTGTGACTTTTTAGTATCGATACCTGCTCAACCAACCAGGTCTAACCTTGGACTACAGCATCTCTAAACAGGGTATAAACCAGGTCCAAACCAGGTCTTAACCAGGTCTAAACCAGGTCTAAACCAGGTCTAAACCAGGTCTAAACCAGGTCTAAACCAGGACTAAACCAGGAATAAACCAGGAATAAAACCAGGTCTAAACCAGGTCTAAACCAGGTCTAAACCAGGACTAAACCAGGAATAAAACCAGGTCTAAACCAGGTCTCAAGATCTTTCTAAAGCTTCAGGAAAGGTTCATTTCTGTCCTGTTGCTGTGACTTTTTAGTATCGATACCTGCTCAAACGAGTATCTAATTTCGATATTAGTTTCATTATCGATTAGTGTCCAATTTCGATCCTTCTGACAACCCTACATCAGACGGAAACAGCTCTGAAACCACCTCAAAAACAAATATACCAGCGTTTCACGGCAGCACGCTCACGCTAACGAGTTAATTACGCATAGTGATGTGCATCTGATCTGTGAGCGTTTATTCTTATCCAAAGAGATCTGCCGTGAACAGAGCTAATTATGTGATGATGAATGGTTTATGGCGTCGGCCCATTCCTCCGCGCTCTTTAAACACAGTACAGATACGGCAGATAAACGCTCCGAGCTCTTGCTAACCGGCCGTGGCTATGCTAAATTTGGCAGCAAGTGTCAGGCCAAATCAATACACGCTTCCCAGAATTCCTTTGGCTCCATAATCCGGTCTGTGGTGGGCACTGACCCCGGGGAGGCCGTAGTAGTCCCTGTTTTTTCAAGTGTTTTCTCCAGATCCGTGCACTTATCAATATGACAGCTCTGAACCCAAGCTAATTACTTTAAAAATGGTGAGTTTGTGCCCTAATCCTCTTAATCCACGTCTGAACTAACACTGGACCGACCTTTGACCTTTGGGGAGAGAAAAGTGAAGTGAAATTTGAGTTGACCTGCAGCTCAAATGCTTTGCTCGGTTAGAGTCTGAGGTGGATGTGAGATTTATGTGTCAAACGCTCCCTTTAGACACACACGTTTGGTCAACTGTATCAGCTCACAGTTCACTGGGAAATTTGTGTGAGAGCCCCCTGGTGTTTTGTGGCTGATTACACACGTCAGGGAAGCTATTTCTATAAAAAAAACACACACAAAAAAACAACAAAATCTTACACTAATGGAGGGTGTAATGACAAAGTGACAAATTTAAGCCTTTTAATTTGACCTTAATTAATGTAAATATTGTATCTTGTAGTGATGGTGCAGTGTTGTGATGGTGTAGTGAAGTTGTAGTGACGGTGTAGTGATGGTGCAGTAATGATGTTGTAGTGATGGTGTAGTGATAGTGTAGTAGTGATGGTGCAGTGTAGAGATGGTGTAGTGATTTTGTAGTGACAGTGTAGTGTAGCGATGGTGTGTAGTGATGCTGTAGTGTAGTGAAGTGATGGTACAGTGATGGTGTAGTAGTGGTGGTGTAGTAATAGTGTAGTAGTGACAGTGCAGTGATGGTGTTGTGACAGTGCAGTGGTGGTGTAGTAGTTCGGGTGCAGTGACAGTGAGAGTAGTAGTTTAGGTGTACTGATGATGTAGTGTAGTGATGTTGTAGCGACAGTGTAGTATTAGTGTTGTAGTGACAGTGTAGTGATGGTGTAGTAGTGCAGTGACGGTGTAGTGACAGTGTAGTGTCGTGACGGCGCAGTGATGATGCAGTGACTGTGCAGTGATGATACAGTGACGATGTAATGACGATGTAATGACGGTGTAGTGATAGTGCAGTGACGATGTAGTAACAGTGAAGCTTACGCCCCCTAGTGTCTGACGCTTTCTCCAGGACTGCACCCATGTGCGTGATAAGATGTACTCTCCCTCGTCCCGGTTCATGCTCCGTGGACCTGGTTTGTGGACCTCGATGGCCTCTCTGATCCAGGGCTGGTGTTTGTTCCCTTCAGCACAGATGACCCTGGCCTTGGTCCAGTTCAGGATTTGGTTTTGTCTCTTGTCGTGGTCAGATTTTCTGCTTGTCAATTAAACCACGGCGGCTGTCCAGTAGGAGAAGTGGGCGGGGAAAAGTGACTGTGGCTGACCATAAAGCAGCATTCTCATCATAAAATTTAGCAAAACCAGATCTCATTTCATTTTTATTGTCGTATTTAACACCTTTCAGCTGAACCAACACAGAACTGTTCAAATATTATAGTTTTTTTTTGTTTTTAGGACCCGTGATCAAATTCGTGGGGCTTTTCCAGACCATCACATCTCTCTGTAAGTGCTCCTCCGGCCCCAGTCATCAGCCGCTCATTAAAAATACAAAATTCACGTTTTTCAAGTGGAACACGTTTCGGTCGAGCGCTCCGGAGGCAGTGGGGCGTGGAGCCTTCATGTGAAATGCATTGAGCGTTGCCGCGGCGACTGCACAGAGGGAGAAGTGCGCTGAGTGAAACCAGAGCAGATTGGTTTTATACTTAATTTAACGAGTTGTTGTAGACGAGGTCACAGATGCGCCGCCGCTTCACAATCCTTCGGCTCAATCGAGGCCGATGGTGGAACGCAGTGACACTGTCGTCTGTGGGGACTCGCTGAACAGGCTGAGGGGATGTCGGTCTGTGCTCCTGTCCAATAATGTCACAGAATATGACTTTAAAGCGGCTCATATTGCAGTGTTTTCTGATCCATCTTCTAATGCTGTTCGCTCCTCAGAAACAGACCTGGAGTTGTGTTTTGTTTCACTCACACATGTTTGAGTAACACTTTATTCAGTCTGTAACATCTCCAAAGCTCAAAACACTCTGTTCCACCTTGTGATGTCATCATGTGACAATACAGGAAGTGCTCCACTGTGTTTTTAAACTCCACACACCTTCATTTCTAGAATCATTTGGATCATTTTAGCCTGGATTTAAATTATTTAGAGCTGAGGCCCGTCTCACATCTGTATTAAACAGTAAAAAAAACAGTAGCTTATAGTTTGTTCACACACAAATTTGATAAATGGGATATTGCAGATCACACCCAGCCTCACTCCCGAACAAAACAATCTGCTACTTCCTTTTTCCGCTGACTACTGTACTCACAAGTCCACAGTCTGAGTCCACAGTTTGAAGTTTTCTACTGACCCAAGGCACAAATCACTTCCTCTTCCTGTCATCATCAATCATAATTACACCGTATTCTTCACCTTGGATCCATTTGTGCCACAGAGATCAAACAGCAGAAGAAATGTGTGCGCTCATTAACACTGCTAATGTATATCATGTGGCGGAGTCCCCTGCCTCTCACGCCCCGAGCTCGCACCAGTCCAGTCGGGTTTGGGGATATTTCTATCACCTCAGACCAATCCTGAAATACGTCTGCACATTGAGCTCCTCGTACTTAAATCTTCGTCGTGAGTTGATGCTCTTGGGCGTATTCTGTTTTTCATTCATTCAAATCCGTGTCTGTTTTTTCAAAATGGCCGTTCGCTTAAACTCTAGTGACACGAGAACAAGCTCTAATCTTCATTACTTCAGTCACAACACAAACTGAGCCTTCAAAGGTTTCACCCGCAGCGCAATTACATCACATTAGGCCTGTACATGGAGTCCGTCAGAGGGGCGCTGGTCAACGCCGGGACGGTAAACAGGAAGTGCGCCCAGATGAACCAAATTATGATATAAAAAAATGGGACTTTTGGCATCCTTTTCAAAACTGCAGAAATTATGTTTTATTACATTTTTGAATTTGTGTCTACATGACATTTTTAACCATATTTGTTGGTATAGAGATGTGACTAGGATGGTTAAAGGTCCTATATTACACAAAACTGACTCTTTTGATCTTTAATCCATGTTTTAATGTTTCCTCCTCAAAAACAGACCCGGAGTGTTGTACCTGAGTGTGTTTTTGTTTTGTTTCATTCACGCGACTTCTCAGTAATAGTCCTGTGTTTTTGACATGTTTTTGTGAGCTGATGAAGGTTTATTACATTTTAGATTTTTTAAAATGGGTATAATAGTTGGAAAAAGGGCATTTTTGGCTTGCAATTGTCAAAAGTCCTAGTTTGGAGCCAAGTAGAAAGTTATGGTCCAAGAAATTAGTCGATGTAAAGGTCCTATATTATGCAAAATGGACTCTTGTGAGCGTTAAGATGTGTTATTTTGTTGTTTCCTAGTCAAAAACAGACCTGGAGTTGTGTTTTGTTTCTTTCTCATATGTTTTAGCCTCTATGTGAGTATCATAGAGACTTGAAGGATCAGTATTGGTCATGGAAATGGCTGAATTGGTGAATAATAACAATGATATAAATAAATGACAGTAAAACAAAATGGCTGTCATCTTATTTTGTGAACCTGTTTAAAACTGGTCATACACTCACTTTTTACACTATTTATGTGACTAGCTTTTGCATTTAGCTATGTGCAAAGCAAATATTTGTAAAAATCTATCTTTTGAATAGTCTTAAAGGTCCAGTATTACATAAAGCTGACTCGTGAGGTTTAATCTATGTTCTAACGCTGTTTCCTCCTCAAAAACAGACCTGGAGTTGTGTTTTGTTTCATTCACACATGTTTGAGTAACACTTTATTATTAGTCTGTTACATCTCCAAAGCTCAAAATGCTCTGTTCCACCTTGTGATGTCATGAAGTGGTAGTTTTCAAGTTTACTCCTCCTCTTTTTTTGTCTTTAGTTCAGTAAAAATAGGCAATTCCAGGGCGGAAATGATCCAAATTATTATTATTAGAAATGAAGGTGTGTGGAGTCTAAAACACAGTGGAGCACTTCCTGTATCACCACATGATGACATCACAAGGTGGAACAGAGTGTTTTGTGTGTTAAACTTGTGTGAATGAAACAAAACTCAACTCCAGGTCTGTTTGTGATGAGGAAACAACATTAGAACAGAGATCAGCTCTTTAAAAACGCATAAAAGTCAAACGCATAAAAGTTTGTCGCATTTTTCTTTTTACATTTGTTCCGTGGCCGCAGCAGAGACACGGTTCACTCTCACTCTGAGCAGTTTTGTACTTTTCACATGTGTATTTCATATCTGTGTAAATACATATAGGACTTGTATTTACGTTAACGGCTCCTCTTCACATGAAATCAGTTGCATGTGGCTGCATCCGTGGACGACATTAGCCTGGTCCGAGCCCAGGCGTGTAACTCTATAGGTCTGAGAAACACTGAAAACTCTCACTTGATCCCATGGCAGTTTTACATAATGTGTTTGTAGTTAGCTTCAGCCTGTTGTTTCCTAACTTCCTCTGTCACTAAAGAACTTTGTCACTTCAAACTGCTGACCGCTCACAAGACGAATGCCTTTTCCTCACATCCTGCAGCGCTTTGGCTCAAATCAAACCCAGAAAGGCCCAAAAGAAGCAGCGACTGTGCCCCGCTGCCCTGCACAAAATGGCTCCTCGTGTAATCCTCAAGTGCAAGCCTGTGAGCCATTTCAGAGTTTGGAACAAAGTCGTCGGAAAACCACAGCGGCTTAGCGACAAATTTGTTAAAGTTTTGGGTAAAGGCGGAAAACAAAAGCAGCTTGTGGCAAACTTCAGTTGTGTTTTAGTGAAGGAAATCTGAGTCTGTGAGGGTTTGCAGACACTTTCTGATGATGTAACGAGGTGGTACAGAGTGTTTTTAGCTCTGGAGAGGTTGAAATGTGCAGTACTTATACATTTGTAGATGAAAAACACAAAAATATAGACGTATTGAGTGAACTGACTATGGTATAAAACAAAATGAAGTGAGCGAGCAGGTATAGCAGCTAATTGGGAGCCGAGTATCATAGCAACCAGAGAGCCAATCGGGAGCGGGGCTGTTGAAGGTAACGCCTCTTCCCACCTGAAAGCATGATTTTTGTTTTATTTGTTTTACTCTTAAACCTTGTGTTGAACCCTCTTCATCTTCATCATCAGGGTGACAAGAGATCTTAAAATACATCTTTTCACTGACTACATCTTTTAGTGACGTATTCTACCTTCCTGTAAACAGTAACAGTAAATCCATTTATGATCAAGTTTGGACAGTGTGTAAAATGAGTTTACGTCGTTATAGGAGCAGTCTTCTGTAGATAGTACCTTTCTCGGGATATAAGTACAGGAAAAACTCCCATGAAACGTAATGCCTATGCTGCTCTCTGTAACTTCATTCATCTGATCATATAAACTTCTTTTAACTCTCTACCTGGTCTAAATCTGACTTCGGAGAAAGAAGACACCTGATTTGTCTGTTATTAATGTTCATATCTTGATTTAAAGACACAATAGTGAAATAAAATCCCCAGGATCATGTAGAGGGTTAATACGAACATTTAAGACCAAAATGACGAGTCTGACAGCAGCAGGTACAGAGAGAGAGGACACAGTTTATCAACAGAAAGTGAATTAGAGCCAGAGTCGATGGAGCCGGAAGTGCGCTCATGATTACTTCCTGTTTGGAACGCGGCGGCTAGCAAGTTAGCTATGTCCATTTATATAAACAGTCTTATACAGTTTATGGTTATACCTTGAAGTAGCTCGAATATTCATACTTAAAATATTTCCATGTGACCGTGTACATTTTATTTATTTAGCAGCTTTTAAAATATTCAGGTCAGATTGGAACTAAATGTGAAGCATATGAAATTAATTCTTGGTTAGTAGGAAAAAAAACATTAGCGTCGCCTGGACAATTTAAATGATTTTTTCTTGTAGCATTATTTTTTCATTATTTTTCATCCCCAATCTGTGTGTGTCTTTAATTCCATGTGTCAGACTGTGGTTTTATAGAAGACATGTCAAATATTCTCTGCTTTGTCCTTCTTTAAGACAGTACAAACCGTAATATCATCTCTCCTCATCTCTATCTTTCCTCTAACTGAATAGCTGGTTTCTAATTTGCAAATGTGTGTGTGTTAAATGAGGCCTGAGACTAAACACTGTGAAATTGTGCAGAGCTGGGTGTAATCGCGTGGCTCTCTCTGGCTTCAGCTCCATGTGGCGGCAGCGAGGCCAAACCTGCAGCCCAGAACTGCTCCACTTAAGTCGGGTGACGAGAGCGGAGCTGACAGCCCCGAGTGGAGAGGCCGGGAGTCATGCAAAATGCAGCAGAAATGTGAGTTTATTACAGCTCCCTAATGGCGCCGGAGCAATCTGTACAGCCACTGCCCCTCACAGCGACCGGCGTTTGAAAAGCCACTCCACGGGATCGGATCAGATGAGATATAAGTCTCCTGGAGTTAAAATAGTTTTGGTTTTGAGCCGTGACAGCTGTGGACTGGTTAAAACGATTAAACGCTGAAAGTTTAAACTGTCTCTTTTACATGTCGTTTTGTGAGATTCAAAAATGCTTGTTTGATGCTTCACTGCTGTTCTGATATTTGATTCATGTGCAGTGATAGGAGGAATACTTTGAAAATGTAGCTTAAAATGCTCTGTTCCACCTTGTGATGTCATTAAGTGGTAGTTTTCAAGTGAACAGCTCCTTTTACCTTTAGTTCAGTCGAGATAAGTGGCAACTCCAGAGCTGAAATGATGCAAATGATTCTAGTGAAGGTGTGTGGAGTTTAAAAACGCTGTGGAGCACTTCCTGTATTACCACATGATGACATCACAAGGTGGAACAGAGTGTTTTCAGTCTGAGAGAATAACAGAACTCATTTCTATCTTTGCGCTCGCTTTTTATACACCAAAACTCTAGATTTTTTGTTATCAATCTAAAAATCTCTCTAATCTCACTCCTTCTCTGTGCCAAATGAAACGTACGGTTAGTTTTTCGTGTTTTTCTTGCTAACACGAGCAGACAGAATGCGAGATCTGCCCTTTTTATTTTTGCTTCCTCCTGCATTTTTAATAGAGAGCATTTTGCAGCTAACTATTTGTGGGTTGAGGAGATATATAAAATAAACACAGTGTCGTCTCTTTGTGGGTTTGTGGGATGAAAGCGCTGAATAAAACATGGCTGACAGCTCAGCCAACCCTGAAGCTGAAGCTACTGCAGTTTCACTATTTGTAAATGTGTAGGATCGGACCATACACTGTGAAGGCTAGAGATTTTATTGCTTTGCCTGGAAACATCATAAACTATCTTGCATTTATTCAACTATAGGGTTTTTTATTACCTTGACAAGTATGTGCTTAGCAACTCTGTCAATCAAACCTGTTGCTAACACTAGCAGGAGCGACGTCAGAGAAAGTAGGCGCCTGATTTGTCTGTTATTAATGTTTATATGTTGATTTACAGACACAATAGTGAAATAAAAACCCCAGGATCATGTAGAGGGTTAATACGAACATTTAAGACCAAAATGACGAGTCTGACAGCAGCAGGGACAGAGAGAGAGACACAGGTTTTTCAATAGAAAATGAATTGAAGCCAGAGTCGATGGAACAGGAAGTGCGCCCATGATCACTTCCTGTTGGGGACGCAGCGGCTAACAGGTTAGCTATGTCCATTTATTCAGGGTGGCCCAAAGTCACTGACACCTTAAAATCTTCAGTAGCTCCTATATTTCTTAAGTTATACTCACCAAATTTTAGCAGTAGATAAACTGAACCTTCCCAGATTTTTGTCAATATATACGGTTATAATTGTTCACTTACACTTGAACTTATCACTACTTAAACTAGGGGAAGTAAAAATAATGTTTTATAAGTGTCCACCATTTTGGGTTTGTCTCTGAACAGCCTGATCCAACACACTTTACATAACATTTAAAGTATTTCCGGCTTATGGCTCTTATCTGATCATCGATATTACGTTTTAAGTTGTTTATTGTCTGAGGTTTATTCACAAACACTTTTCTTTAAGACAGACCCACAGGAAGAAATAAGGACTAGTCAGGTCTGTGGAGATCACATACTGCCCCCTGTCTGTGAAAAACACTTATTATTCCTTTAATGGCATTTACACTCGGGGCATCTCTGGTATTAAAATGTGGACGGTAACACCGCTGGGTTTGTGAATTTGACCCATGTGTCTCAAAGTACCACTGTACAATGAGGATTCGTTCCTCGGTGCTGTATTTGCTCAGATTAATGTCGGAAGGGTCGTTCTAAATGCTCTGAATAAATAAAAGAAAAATATTTAGAAACAAAAGAGTTATGAACTTTTTTCAACTGTATATACATGGTTAGGTCGTTTTTCCACAGATCAGACCTGTAACTTGGCCTGATAGTGTCACTGACTTGCCTCCATGATGATGATAATGATGAGTTTAATGCCATACTGTGGAACATTCCAGTGTTTTTCGTCGTTTCCTAGCACCGTAGTCCATTTTGACCTATGACTTCTGTTTCTTCTGCTAATGGTGGCTCTCTTGAAGGCACATTTTATCGTGTCACTTCCCATCGAGATTATTTTGTAACTGCGACCCGGAGCGGCTGTCAGACCCGCTCACTCTGTAGATGAAATGTAGCATACACAGCCTCTCTGTCGTCTCTGTCGCACACAGCCGGACGGTTATACCTTAAAATACCACGGACTCAAATATCTGATGTAACAGGGGCTTTCGTTCTAGAGCTAAACGAAGCTAACTGAGCATGAAGCAGTAAGTGTGTGAACGCGCTTGTTGTAGTGGGAATATAAATACACTTCAGGACAGTTAGTTCTATTGCTCCATCTGCATGAGCGGATCACTGCATTTGTGTCAGCCGAGTGCTTCAGACAGAGCGAGCCGGGCTGTTCCAAATGCTCTGAATGAGCCTAAGACTTTGGTAAAACCGTATATTATATGTTAGCGCTGGCAAATATTTCTTTAGTATTTCCATGTTTCTGCTTTGAGTTTGACTTGATTGACTTGACTGCGTTGGACTTGTGGAGATGTCGTTATGTAGACGTTTGGACAAGTGTGGCATGTCTGTGAAAAGAGCCTTATTCAGCGCTGCCAGTTCAGTGAAGAAACCCCATATATGTGTTTCTTTTGCATGTTTTAACGTCTCGGCTGGTGTAAATTTAGACTATGGCTTTGTAAAAGTGAGTGGTCTTGACAGACACAGGTTAAAGCAGGCACACTAACTGCACATGTGCGTTTAAAGGGGAATAACTGTTTTGGACAGTTGGCGCTGCCTTCTGTCCGTTGCTGGATTCAGGAGGCGATCTGAAAGCGGTAACGAGCCCACGGGACTGTAAATCGGGACGAAGGGGCCTTTTTTACTCTCACACACCCGGGATCCTATCCTGAACACTACAGATGTCGCTTCCGTCCTTTCTTCACTGGTTTATTTTTTAAGTTTATTTATTTTAGTTATTCTGAGCTTTTATTTTTTTTATTTTTTTTGAGTTTTTTGAGTTTTTTGTTTTTTGTAGCTGTTTTTATTTATTTAAATTTTGTTGTTATCTTGAGCTCATTTATTTATTTTTTGTTATTTTGAGTTTATTTAATTTTTGTTTTTAATTATATTTTTTTTTTATTTATTTATTTATTAAGTTATTTATTTATTTTGTTTTTTCAGTTTATTTTATTTATTTTTTTGATAAACTCTGTCCCCTCTCTCTGTACCTGCTGCTGTCAGACTCATTTTGGTCTTAAATGTTCGTATTAACCCTCTACATGATCCTGGGGTTTTTATTTCACTATTGTGTCTGTAATCAGTCCTTCTCAAATAGTGGGGCCCGAGATGCCACTACTGAATAGAATATCCTTTTCTTTTGCCGTACTAGAATAAAGTGTAATTGCACATCCACTACAGTAGGTGGCAGTTGTGCGCAGGTAGTATTAGCTCTGTGGTGTAGGGTTTGCTTGTACAAAGAGCAGGAGATAGAGAACAGATCGTGAACACAGAGCAGTGAACAGACATCAGTTAAGAGACATGATGGAAAAATATTTAACAGGGATGAAAAGAAAGGCGAAGGTAGACGGAGGCGATAAGAGAAATGAAAGTCACCCCAAAGCTAAGATGAGGAAGTACGACGAAGTGCATGTAGCACTTGGCTTCACTGTGAATATGATGGGAGATGAAGAAAGACCGGTGTGTCCACTGTGTCAGTGGACAGCGTGAAGGCAAATAAATTAAGCCGTCACTTTACACACCAATAAGCCTCTTGAATTTTTTTTTTTTGCGAAAACGTGACGAATATTACCAACTATCATCCCGCTTTATGAATGTTACTTCAGTAAACCAGCGACTGTTATAGTTGCGGCGGAGAGTATGGGGGGAAACGTGAAATTTGTCCTACTTCATTGGGGGGCATAACAGAAAATAACTGAGAAGCACTGCCGTAACTCAAGATATAAACATCAATAACAGACAAATCAGCTGCCTTCGTTCCCGCTAGCGTTAGCAACAGGTTTGATTGACAGCGTTACTAATCGCCCGCTCCCTGCCAAACAATTTGTGCGGGAAGAGGCGTTACCTTCAACAACTCGCTCTGGATTGGCTCTTTGGTTGCTATGATACTTGTGGTCAGATAGATCAGAAAACAGCGTAAAACTGGCCCACTATCACACAGCTTCATGTTGCGCAACGGTCCGACAGAACCAGCATTCAGTTCTCACCATTAGAACACATTTGGGAGTGTCTGTTTGTGTGCAGCTGTATATTTATGCCTGCTCTGAGCCTGCTCTGTGTCAGTGTGTGGAGAGGCTGCGGAGGAGAGGCACAGGTGCGTGGATCTGGCAACCCGCCACTCAGTCGGCGATTAGCCCCACCCTCTGCTGTCTGCTCGGGGAGTGGCCGTCCCGTTCAATGCTCCACTTG
Organism: Periophthalmus modestus; assembly: GCA_019594935.1. Classification (NCBI taxonomy): domain Eukaryota; kingdom Metazoa; phylum Chordata; class Actinopteri; order Gobiiformes; family Gobiidae; genus Periophthalmus; species Periophthalmus modestus. Next base: position 21,425,693 of record JAIEZT010000107.1, on the reverse strand, counting down.
AATGATTGCTCAGTCATATGTGTTTATATGAGTTTATATGTGTTTAGCCAGAAGAAAGTTCCCATGTTGTTAGCTGATTAGTTGTGATTTGGAGCTGTCACTGACTATGAGCGCAGTGGTGCACAGCTGCTGACGCCTCGAGGGAGCGGAGATCTGCAAACACGGGCCAGTCCAAAGCTCAGAAAATGATTACGATTTAAATAGGGAACGCTGTCCGCTCGCCTATTATCTGGAAATACACCAGCTGCCAGTGATGCGTCATAGCTCTGCTGTCCCAAGTTGAGTCAGCAGGCTTTAAAGGTCCTACAGTATATTACGCAAAAGTGACTCTCGTGAGCTTTAAGTCATGTTATACTGCTGTTACCTCATCAAAAACAGACCTGGAGTTGTGTTTTATTTCATTCACAAGTTTGAGTAACACTTTATTTTAGCTCAAAATGCTCCGTTCCAACTTGTGATGTCAAGTTAACAGCTCCTTTTACCTTTAGTTGAATAGAGATTGACAATTCCATGGCTAAAATGGAGGTGTATAGAGTTTAAAAACACAGTGGAGCACTTCCTGTGGTACCACATGATGACATCACAAGGTGTTTTCAGTTTGAGAGAAGAACTCAGCCTAAATCTGCATGGTTTGTGTGTTAAACATGTGAATGAAACAAAAAAACACAACTCCAGGTCTGTTTGTGATCAGAAAACAGAGTAATATCGGCCGTTTTTAAATATGTCACCAAATATTATAGACAAGCTCTGAAAAATATGTTGTTAATCATGCCGTTACTCTAAAATAGACCAAATAAAATTCCATCCAAACCCCTCTCGTCATTAGCAGAGCAGATAAAACGATTTCTGTAAGTAACTAATAAGGCTGTATTGATCCACGTCAGATCCCCGAGCGCTTGAAACTGATCCTTTTGTCTTCACACAGAGAGACACAGACCCAGCGCCTCCTGATGGCTTGTTCTTCACTGAAAACCTCTGCGCTCCAGTCGATAGTCCTCCATTAAGAGAGGCTTGGCTGTCAAAGCGTCCCGTGACCTCCTCTCAACCCCTTGGAGCCCACTGTCCCATCACGTCCGTATCAATATGAATGTAAACCCAGCGCCCCCGTCAGTTGCAATTCCCACAGTCCATTAGTCTCCTGTATCTGGTTCCCATCGATTTCAGCGTTTTGGACATGTGTGCCATCTTAAAAATCATAGATCCACTACATCAAAGATTTCCCTGACCCCTGACCTTCGACCCCTAGACTCAGACGCACCAGATTTCCGTGTATTTCGACCCAATATTGACTCGTGGCTGTGGATTAGTGGGAAGTAGTTATGGGGGTCAGATCTTTTCATCCCAGAGGTTACGCTGAAATGACTGCAGTATGTTTGGATCAGCCTCTGTCGCTCTCTGCTTCTTCTTCACACGTTTTTGTTGACAATCACAGCTGTAACGTTCAGGGACTCATTTTAGGGTCTGTTACGAGCCAAAGGACATTCTCCAAACAGAACTCATCTGTTTTATAGGGCTCTGACCAATAACGCTGACCATTTCGGAAGGTTCGTTAGAGCTACAGACTTGACATTTGTTTGTGTAGATACAGGGGAGTAGACAGGATGGGGAAAAAGGGGTCTGTTGTCCCGGGACTCGCTTCCTATTTATTAAAAAACAAAAAACAAATTCATAGCTTCTTTTTTCAGACAGTGCTTTAGTTTGTTTTCATACCTGTGTGAGAGTAAAAAGGCCCCTTCATCCCTGTTCAAAGTCCCAGGACCCTCTTTCTATTCATTTATATTAGAGGGGGCCCATTTGAGAATTCTTAGACCCCAAATTTCTACCGATGTGCCTGTGTGGATAGTATTGTGATGGCCATTTACAAAATTACATAAATAACCTCAAACATAAGTAATATCTTTGCCATTTTTTTGTTTTCATTAATCAAAATAATAATTTAAAAAAATGGTACACTAAGTCACTTTTCATAACTTATTGCTTTGTCTGCAGTGTTCTGTGTACTGCAGTTATTCAATTACAGGTGTTTTATTACCAAAATATCCTTGGTTTTGTGGTGTCACCTGCTTGTCTCAAATGTAATGCGATTTTGTGGAATATTTTAGGGAAAACAACATCTCTGAATAGACAATTTTGGGCCCTAAATGGACATAGCTAACCTGCTAGCTGCTGCTTTCCAAAGAGGTTAGCATAGGCGTGGTCCCTTTAAATAAAGTTGAAAGAATCATGTGTTGTAGCTCTGGTCTAATCTTGACGTTATGTAACATGTGAAATACGGCAGAGTCAGATTTGTGTCACAGCAGCTGGTCCCACATCGTGCTCCAGGGGTGTAGTTGTACCTCTGTGCTGCCAGGAGGGGGCCTTCAGACACAACATCCCTGACACGCTGGCCCTTAGAGACATGGTGGATGACCTTTGGCTTTATTTATGCCGCAGTGGAGCTTTTCATCAGATGGGCTTTTTGTAATCCCCTGGCTCCTTTTCACTTTACACAGGCACCGTGTCACTGCAGACCGCTCAAGTCCACCGAACAAGACGATCAATAAGAAGTCTGAAAGGCCAAAGTGACCGCCGCCTCCCCCTGCCCACGCTCGGGTCCCTCTGCTCGCGCTGTCGTCTCTCTGCTCGCGCTCACGTTACACTCGTAATGAATGGGCTGTTGTTTCGGTTGTAAAGTGCAGCGTCACAGCGACCTTCCAACAAACCGCACTCTTCCTGGAGTTTAGGACATCACACGAGACATGGACGTCAACGCGGATTTTAGACTCAAATGTGTAAAGAAAAACTGTAAAGACACTAGGGCAATAAACAATAATATCGTTTATCGTGATAAAAAGGGTCGGCAGTAGTCGTTTGTGGGACGTTTTACATAATCGTGATAATCGCCAACAAAGATAATCACCTTTATATCGCCTGAATGTGCAGAAAAAAAAGACTTATCCACAGGGGAGTCAACGGGGGGGGGGGCAAAGGTGTCTGTCTTAGGGGGCCCAGAACTGAACTTTCTTCCTATTAATTTGTATTACAGGGGGCCCATGTGAGGCTTATTGCCGTGGGCCTCAAATTTCAGGTGACGGCCCTGCTCATCAATAATATTCTGTGTTAAAGTTATAATTATTTATATTCAGAACAACTTTAATCATTATTATGATATAATCGTCACACAAAATTTCAATATCAAATTTTGCGTGTCTTTTATCTTGGCCATGTTTGTGTTTTTGTGTTTGCTAATGTTTGCAAATCTCCATAATCATAGACTGTTTAAAGAAGTGACTAAGGGAGTGTGACGTCACCCACAGCGTTCGGCCCCAATCAAATGAAGCTCATCGAGCCTCGAGCAGGTATAGCGGCTGATTTGGAGACGAGTTCCATTTTTGGAATTTTTACCTCGTGTATCATAGCATCTAAAGACCCAGTCCAGCGCGAGGCTGTTGAAGGTAACGCCCCTTCTCTCCTGTACCGCTGGTTTAGCAGGGAGTTAGCACTTAGCAACGCTGTCAATCAAATCTGTTGCTAACGCTAGCAGGAGCAACCTCGGGGAAAGAAGGACCTGATTTGTCTGTTATTAATGTTCATATGTTGATTTACAGACACAGACGTGAAATAAAAACCCCAGGATCATGTAGAGGATTAATACGAACATTTAAGACCAAAATAAGTCTGACAGGAGCAGGTACAGAGAGAGAGACACAGTCAAAAGAGCCGTAAGCCCATGGAACGCGGCGGCAAGCAGGTTAGCTATGTCCATTTATATATACAGTCTATAATCAAAATTTGTCTGAAAATTTGCAAATGTTCAGCCCTCACCTGTAAAACTAAATATAATTTAAATCTCTTCAAGGAGCATGTATCACTTTTTCACTTCTCGCTGATGGGGCCGTTTTTGAGAGTCCTTCTTTTTCCACCTCTGCTCTGTTCATATTGTGGAACAACAAAACCCTCTGTGCGTCACAGCTGTGAGACTTATATTGTTGCTCTGCTTAAGGGAAAACACATTTGCAGCCTATAGTCCTCATGAAACCGAATCACACTGTAGGATCAAGATACAACAATGGTGACGCTGTTTTGGAGTCGATCTGGGACAACTTATTCTCTTTTATTCATAAAGGTTTATGGGGGATTTATGATGGGCTGATATGTGAACACAGACTGTGTAAAGAAGTGGACTGAGTGTGACGTCACTAGCGGGAGCGAACTGAGGGAAAGAAGGTGTCTGATTTGTCATTATTTATGTTCATATCTTGATTTACTAACACAATAATGAAATACAAACACCGAAATCATGTAGAGGGTTAATACAAACATTTAAGACCAAAATCGACGAGTCTGACAGCAGCAGTTACAGACAGAGGGGACGGTTTTTCAATAGAAAGTCAATTGGAGCCAGAGTCGATGGAGCCAGAAGTGCGTTCATGATCACTTCCTGTTTGGAATGCGGCGGCTAGCAGGTTAGCTACGTCCATTTATATGAAACAGTCTGTGTGGATGTGAAGCATTTGATACTTATTAGTCCAGTTTTGTGGTTCTTCGTTGTTAATGTGACACTGTTTGAAATATCGATACTGAGAAATATCACGATAAACGATAATATTGAAACTACTTTAAGGCACTGACACAAAAATAAAAATGGAAGATAATGCCAATGAACCATTTTTAGTGAATAACAGAACAAACCAATAATTAGCCATATAAGCAGGGGCGGCGCCAGGGGGGGTTGTGAGGGGGCACTAGCCTCCCCTAGAATGACCAGTGCCCCCCCAAAGATTTTTACCCCATTTCAACTAAAGGTGTGAATCCCCATAGAAGAATTTAACCCCCCATAGCTCCTCCCACTAAAACTATGTAACGCCGCCCCTGCATCAAGTCACTTTCTTAACCTTTTACAGCTCAAATCTTATCATATTACAACAAGTTCCCCAAATGTCCCACTTTTACAAAGACAAAGCTCTCACTGTAAATGTTGAGCCCCAGAACCTTTAGTGTGTGATAAGTGACATTACATTACATTACACACTAACACCACTTTTAAGAAGCGTTTCCTAATTGTTTTGGTGAATGCTAATGAAGTGCTAATAGCGTTAGCTGGTGCTGGCGGTTAGCGTGGCTGCGTTTGGCCTCGGGCTCGTCTAACTGTAATTGGTTGTAATTATAATACCATTTGAAGATGCACACAGAGGACTGCGGGCTAAACCGGCGCTCTGCTGCACTGTTAAAGTGAATTATGAGGCTTATTTAACAACAGTCGAGGTGTTCAGATCCAGTTACCAACAGGAGCTGCTCTGCGTCAGAGACGAGGAAAAGCCCGTCGCAGCTGTCAGGGCCGGTGTGGCGGACGACATGAGATCTGACGTGTCAGGTCATCAGAGCAGACATGAGAGACGTGATCAGGGATTTAAACTTTTATATTAAACAGAAGAGATTTATTACTCGATACCAACTGCCGTTTTAATAATAATACTAATCATGAGACCTCAGTGTTAATATAAAACAACAGAATCATTTTAATCATAAAAACCTTGTGACCTGTCAGAAAGTAATCATTTATTTTCTAACTTGTTTTGTTTACACCTGTTAATCCACTTTAGTCCTGACCAAAAATACAAATTTTCAAATTATAAAAACAACATTTTAAAATGTCCAGTGTAATTATGGTAATGGTTATTTCAAATATAAAGTCACAGGTGGTGAAAAAAAATGGTCCTTTTTTCCAAAAAAAATAAAATAAAATGAGTGGATGGTGTGTACTGAAAGTCTTTTATTAGAGTCTTGTGTGGTTGGTGTTGGTGGTGTTTTTGTGAGTCTGATCTCTCCCTCCGCTCTCTCTCTCGTTCATCATAACCACATTTTCTGATTGCTCCACAGCGACGATAAAATGATTTCTGGATCATTTGTGATTTAGCCGTTTCAGAAGTAAAATGTGAGATTTTTACAGTTCAAACTGAAATGACCTCATTTCCCTGTTAAACAGCCGTCTGGGACAGGTGGAGGCGTGTGTGTGTGGGGGGGGGAGGAGGTGTGTGGGGTGGGGCGTATGGGGGGGTGGAGGCGTGTGGGAGTGGAGGTTAGAGCAGATGTATATTTTTGGGTGTATGATGGAAGTGTGTATTATTTAGAGAAATTAGCTGTATTTGAACAAAACACAAACATTCACACACACACCTCCACCTGCCCCTCACACCCCTCCACCTGCCCCTCACACACCTCCACCTGCCCCTCACACACCTCCACCTGCCCCTCACACCCCTCCACCTGCCCCTCACACACCTCCACCTGCCCTCACACACCTCCACCCTGCCCCTCACACACCTCCACCTGCCCTCACACACACCTCCACCTGCCCCTCACACACCTCCACCTGCCCCTCACACACCTCCACCTGCCCCTCACACACCTCCACCTGCCCCTCACACACCTCCACCTGCCCAGTGTAAGTACATGTCCCAGGACCCTCCTGAGTATAAGTACACACTCCTAAAGCCCGGAGGAACAGCGGGGAGGAAATGTCTCTACAGAGAGAGGCCTGTGTCCATTAAGAACTACAATAATCACACAAACAAACGCAGAAACACACACACACACACACACACAAATACACACGTCTCTATCAAAGTTTATAATCTTTAACAGACAAAGTAAAAACTCATTCATACAGCTCATTCACTTTTTATGGAAACTGCATTTTATGAGTTTTTTGTACTTTACTGTACAAGACTTACTCTGATTTTTCCAGGACCAGAGCAGTAACCGTAGGATTTTTAACAGGTCACAGGATGATTATGATTTAATTCAAGACCATTTGAAAAGTTTTCAGGGAAAGTTTGTTTGTTCTGTTCATGTGATTTCTTTTCATTATCAATACTTCTACTTTCAAAGCTACTTTTAGTGTGGATTAGTGTCTAAAGTGGGTATAGTTTTGTTAACTTTTGTATGTTCAGAATGGACTTTTTTGGTAATAAATTTTAAATAAATTTTCCAGGAGCTGCTCTTCTGACGAGGACTCGTTGCTTTTGTGCAGTATTTTGCAGTACCTTCAGTATTTCACAGTACCTTCTCGTGTTCATGTACAGTCTCTGTTTGATTTGAACTCAGCACAAACACATTCTTCCTCGTCCTTCCTCACACACAATAAAAAGTCATGTACCTGTCGACATCTGAACCCGTTTCCCTTTAGCTCTTTGGCAGCGGCTCAACGACTACACCACCGCTCCCACTTGAACTGTGAGCTCTGAGTTTCCGAGTCGTGAGTCGTACAGTGGTACACTACAGTGACCTGAACCAGCTGAGAGAAGCAGAGTCCGCCTCGCTGACGCCCTCAGAGTATCTCCTGTCTCTGCAGAAACCTGTTTTTTTTTTGTTTGTATTATTGGCGTCATCGATAGCTGTAAATGAGGCGCATGTGGACGCAGGGCCCGGGGCGTCGTTTTGATCGGGTCTAATGGATTTTTCTGGGCCTCTTGACAGACTGCGGGGGTGCGGGGCCGGACCGGTCATCTGAACCCTGCGGTCGGACGGCGGAGACGAGTGGGACAGAGTCAGGAAGTCTGGAGACGGTAAGCTCCACCCGACCGCATCACTGCAGTGAGCATAACGAGCGCACACTCCAAACCTCTGTGCTGCTCGAATGGGGCCGAGCCGCTAACACAGGTTTAAGACTCAGCAAGAGGGCCGGGTTTTTAGTTCAGATGTCTGCGAGCACAGGTCACACTTTGGAGAAATAATAATAAAAAATAATAATTAATTAAAATAAATTAAAATATATGTATTTTTAAAAAAAAAAATGAATACTATTAATTAATTTAAATAAAAATAAAATAAATCATAATTTAAAAAAATTTTTTTTTTTTTTTTTTTTTTTTTTTTTTATCGTCCAGCATATTCACACCTTTCTAAAATATATTTGTTTTTTTGTGTGAAGAACGTCCCATTTTATTTTAAGCCATAAAAGTAGAACAATAACTAGTTTAGCTCAAGGGTAAAGCTGCATCAGAACCAAACGATTCAGAATGATGAAAATGTAGGACCGTTGCCATAGCGATTAACAATGTAATTGTACTGAAATGTGTATTTGAATGTGTTCACCTGCCCAGGGACTCCAGGTGGAAAGTAGCAGCAGCTAAATCTGGTACAAATCATCTCTTCTTTTGTAAGATTAATGAATTTGTACATGGTCCCTGACAAATAAAGAATAAAAAAAGAAGAAAGAAAGAATTTAAAACCAAATATTATATCTTGAATGAGAAAAAGTTTATTGGAGAAAATGAGTTAATTAATATGAGACGGTTTAATCCCTCGTTTGTCCTGTTGTGGTCCAGTGTACAGAGGGTTTCAGAAATCAAAAAGTGTCAGCTGCCAATTGAAACGGCTGAAACTTTTAAATGACTCCCTCTGAAACCTTCTCTACACTATGACGCAGTTTAAGTTTATTTTTTTCTTTGTAATTCATTCACATTAAATCCCAGTAAAATGATTTGAGCTTGTAACAAACCGCAAATTGAACCTGAAACATCTAGATGAAAACCTCTGAAACTTTCTCTACACGAGCATAAAATCTACATGACGACACAGTTTTTTGCTTTGCTGATCTGCTACAAAACGCACTCTCTGCATTTAATTAATGTCTTAAATGAAGATAGAGGTGGGATTTAATACGTTTTCTTCTTCATCTCCTTTTCGAGCTTATATAAGGATTCATTTCTGCAATGTGCTTTAAGTGTAATAAATAAATAAATGAAATGAAATGAATAAAACATTAAATCCCAGTGGAATTATTGAGCCTTGTAAAAAAAAAAAACTGCTAATGTGAGCTGAAACGTCTAAATGACTCCCTCTGAAACCTTCTCCACGAGTCTATATGCACAAGACAATTACAGCTCTCTTTTTACTTTGCTAATCTGCTGCAAAACTACTTCTAATTCATTCATGTTAAATCCCAGTGGAATTATTTGACCTGGTAACGAGCTAATTCTGAAAGTAAACTCCATTTACACGAGGTGTGATGGTGTTGATCGGTTCTTGAGCAGACGACACGGTATTTAGACACAGCATTAGCGTTAGCGTTAGCATTAGCAGTAGCAGTGATCGTGAGCTAGTGCAGGAGTGTTTGGGTTCACAGGTCAACAGCACAAGGCCCTGAGCTGCAGAGACAGGACACAGAGACTCTAACGACCCAGAAACCTTTGACCTCATTCAGCCCCGCCCACTTTTGTCTCCAAACACTCCAGGAATCCCGTTTATTTCAAAGAAGAAATTGGGAAACGTTTTGCAGTTAAAATCTGATCTAAAGTCTCTGCAGAGGCTTTAAACGTCTCTGTCCTTATAGAACGGATTTACTGTCCAGATCAGCAGCTCTGTGTAAAATAATACGGCCAGAATGACGGCGGCGGCGGCGGCGCCCACGGCAACTTCCGGCATAAGGTGAATCAGAGCAGCCTCTCGTCTCCAGCAGCAGCGACACGAGCGGCTCCCACACTCAGCTCTGAGTCTGTGGGACGTCTGGGAGCTGGAAGATTCATCTGCAGAAAGCCCACACTTTAAAGACCAGGCTCACACGTCCCTTTAAGGACCAGACTCACACGTCCCTTTAAGCTCCACACTCTCACACGTACCTTTAAGTACCACACTCACACATCCCTTTAAAGACCCCTTTAGGACCAGACTCACACGTCCCTTTAAGGACCAGACTCACACGTCCCTTTAAGGACCAGAAGGACCAGACTCACATGTCCCTTTAAGGACCAGGACCACTCTCACCTCCCTTTAACCAGACCAGACTCTCACGTCCCTTTAAAGACCAGGCTCACACGTCCCTTTAAAGACCAGGCTCACACGTCCCTTTAAGGACCAGACTCACACATACCTTTAAAGACCAGACTAACACGTCCCTTTAAGGACCACACTCTCCCGTCCCTTTAAGGTCCACACTCTCACGTCCCTTTAAGGTCCACACTCACACGTCCCTTTAAGGTCCACACTCTCACGTCCCTTTAAGGACCACACTCTCACACTGTCTCTTTAAGGACCAGACTCACACGTCCCTTTAAGGTCCACACTCTCACGTCCCTTTAAGGACCAGACTCACACGTCCCTTTAAGGACCAGACTCACACGTCCCTTTAAGGACCAGACTCACACGTCCCTTTAAGGACCAGACTCACACGTCCCTTTAAGGACCAGACTCACACGTCCCTTTAAGGTCCACACTCTCACGTCCCTTTAAGGTCCACACTCTCACGTCCCTTTAAGGACCACACTCTCACGTCCCTTTAAGGACCAGACTCACACGTCCCTTTAAGGTCCACACTCTCACGTCCCTTTAAGGTCCACACTCTCACGTCCCTTTAAGGTCCACACTCTCACGTCCCTTTAAGGTCCACACTCTCACGTCCCTTTAAGGTCCACACTCACACATCCCTTTAAAGACCACACTCACATGTCTTTGCTTCTTCTCTTGTTTCTTCTTCTCTTCCTTTTGGGTTTGTGGTCATTAAACTCTCTGCTATAAGGTAAATTTTACTAACTTATGCAAATCGTTTTCATTTAAAACTATGGTTGGCAGAAAAACTAAACTGTCAGCACATGAATCTGCTCTGTGGAGTTTTAGACTGGGCGTACGTCCCTGTTTGTCGCGTCCTTTGATTTAGTGGCTGTGTGAGCAGAAGGTGCAGTCAGGTTGAGGTTAGCGTTAGCCTGGTGTTAGCTTTAGGGACATTTAAATCCAGTCTCCATGTCTCCACTACCGTAACCGACAGAGTGTGTGTGTGTGTGTGTGTGTGTGTGTATGTGTGTGTGTGTGTGTGTGCGTGTGTGTGTGTGTGTGTGTGTGTGTGTGCGTGCGTGTGTGTGTGTTTATGTGTTTTTTTGTGTGTGTGTTTATTTTCTGTTTGTTTTGTGTCTGTGTGTGTTTTTAATGTGTTTTTATTTGTGTGTGTTTGTGTTTTTATTTCCTGTGTGTGTTTATATTTTGTGTGTGAATGTGCGTGTGTGTGTTTATTTTCTGTGAGCGTGTGTATGTTTTGTGTGTGTGTATTTATTTTCTGTGTGTGTGTGTTTATGTTTTGTGTGTGTTTATTTTGTGTGTGTGTGTTTTTGTTTTTTGTGTGTGTGTTGTGTGTGTGTGTGTGTTTATTTTCTGTGTGTGTGTGTGTGTGTTATTGTCTGTGTGTGTGTGTGTGTGTGTGTGTTTATTTTCTGTGTGTGTTTCCTCTTCATTTCATGTTACATTTTAAACACATCCAGTTAAACTTTACACATATTGACAAATCCTCACAGTGACTGTTTCCTCATTAAACACGCAGCTCATTAAACTGTTGTTAAATGTATTTCTCAAACAAACACTGTCAATTATTTTATTATAAATCGGACCATGACTCACTGTTTACAGTTTAAACGCCTAAAAAAAGAAAAAAAGACGAACATAAAGATGATGAACAATGAGACAAAACCTGAACCGCCGCGCGCGCCCGGATACATTCACTAATAATATTAATAATAATAAAACGGACATTAATATTAATAATAATAATAATAATAATAATAATAATAATAATAATAATAATAATAATCGTTGTCAAAGTGGCACATGCATGTTGTTGTTGTACATGTCACAGAGGAGCTCGGCCTTCAGGCTCCTTCAGGCTGCAGAGCTCATGTCCCCTCGGCCCGTCCCCTCGGCCCGTCCCGCGCATGAGGCCTGTTCGGTTATAGATCCGTGTCCACGAGCCCGTAGCACGCTCCTCCGTGGGTAAAGTACACGTAGGGCGCAGCGCAGTGTCCCGGGTAGGTCACGGGGAAAGGCACCGGCAGCAGGCACCCGCCGAGCGCGCGGCTGTCCTTGTACGTGTGTGCGTGCGCGTGCTTGTCCTCCAGGTCTGAGGAAATCTGTCTCTTGAGTTTGTTCCTTCGGTTTTGGAACCAGATCTTGACCTGAGTCTCCGTGAGCTGCAGGGAGCTGGCGAGGCACGCGCGCTCCGAGCTGCTCAGGTACCGCTTCAGGTCAAAGGTCGCCTCGAGCTGAAAGATCTGCCGTTTGGAGAAGATGGTGCGAGTCTTCTTCTTCACCGGAGCTTTGGGCTCCACTGCGGCCCGCGGGCCCCCGGGCCGCTCTGTCCCGGGCCGCTCTGTCCCGGGCCGCTCTGTCCCGGGGCTCTGTCCCGGGCCTGGGGTCCCGGGCTGGTCTGTCCCTGGCTGGTCTGTCCCGGACCGGTCTGTCCCGGACCGGTCTGTCCCGGGCCGCTCTGTCCCGGGGCTCGGGGCGGTGCTCTCCGTCTCTGCTGCGTTTGGACAGAAACAAAGTGCGCGTTTGTCCTCAGATCATAAACAGGGTTTTCTGTCGGCGAATTAAAAACACTCCCACACTGCCCCTCACCCCCACGTGCACCTCTCTGTGTAAAGTCAATTCTTAACACTTCAGCACAACTTTCTGAAACTGTAAAAATAAATAAATAAAATAAGTAGAAGAGTCACCTCTGTACTTGGCGCGGTCCCGTCCCGGGACGTCCTCGCGCCCTGGCTCCTCACAGTCATGTTTCCTCTCGCGCTGTTTCAGGTTGAGGATGTGCTCGATGGTGAACGTGAGCTCTTTGCTCATGTTCCCGGGCATCGCACCTGCGTCAGTCCCCAAACTCCGAGCTGTCCGCGCGCTCCGCGCACCATGGTCCCGGTGTGTGACTCCAGAGGCACCGCGCTCCAAGCACAACTGCTCCGCGGGCTTTGATTGGTGGGGCTGGGGGCAGAGGAGGGCGGGATGTGGCTCACGGTTCATGTCAGAGGCGTTTTGCTCCTGAACGTGCTCGTGACGTCACAGTCACGCCCGGTTCTCCACAGATTCACATTTACAGTCAGACACGGAGGACACCACAGCGGGTTTGTGCACAGCTTTTATTGCCACATCAGTGTACAAAAGTGAATTCTTTTAAATAAAATTTGTCTGGACTATTTCTATCTCCCAACATCCTAATAAAATGTTCACAAACATCCCAAAGTTTAACACTGCATCGCATCATAGAGTCACAAACATCTGAAAATAGAGCTCTACTTGTGAAAAGGACTCCGCTCATAAAAAACATATAACTCTGGGTCTGACTCTGCTGGAGTCCTCAGAGCAGCCGTGGAGTGATGTAGGACAGTGGGGAGGTGAAGGGGCTGGTCAGGGGGTAGTGCAGGGGGCTGGAGAAGGCCAGTCAGCGGACAGTGAGGGGCTGTGGTCGTGGTACAGGACCGGCACTCTGATCACTCTCTGAGTGAAGGACGCGGTGGCACTGGCCTCCATGTCTGCGGCCATCTGCCTCTTCCACTTGTTCCTTCGGTTTTGGAACCAGATCTTGACCTGTGTCTCCGTGAGCTGCAGCGTGGCGGCGAGTCCGGCCCGCTCCGAGCCGCTCAGGTACCTCTTCAGGTCAAAGGTCGACTCCAGCTGGAACACCTGGCTGCGGCTGAACACGGTGCGCGTCTTCTTCTTCCTCTCCAGCTTCACTCCAGCTACAAGACAAAGGCATTAGCTTTAGTATGAGTTATTATTACATGTATATGATACTATTATATAGTATTAGTTTGACCACAGCAGAGTTTAAGTGACCGTGAGAATCTCTGTGAACAAGTTTTAACCCGCAGACCTGAAGTCATGGATGAAGAGACGTGTTCACTCTGTTTATTATCTTTGTTCTATTCAAACCTGTCGACCAGGAAGTTAAACTGCATTTCATTGTTGGCAGTGTTAAATTTAACTCATTTCAACTGATCCACCTGAATAATGAAAACAAACAGGTCCCGTAGTTACATAATCACTCTGTAAATGTGTTTGTCTGAAGAGTCTCGTGGAGGACACTTCAGAGTCAAACTGTGGAGAGAAACAGTCACCAAACTCTAAGACTACAGGCCCCACACTGTTAGAACAGTGTTATATATTTATGAAACACACGGATCCTTCACACATGGGACAAAGACTCGTCTCAGACAGAATCTACTTTAACACTGGAGCAGAGTCTGAGTGTTGTTGCTCTGAGTGAAAAGTGCCTGACTCTTGTTTCTTCTAAACGCGTACATGAGCCCGCGTGTCCTCATCTTACCTGTCCTCTCCTCCTCCTCTGCGTCCTCTGCGTCCTCTCGGTCTCCTCTCTCCTCTGGACTGTCGCTGTCCTCCGTGTGGCCCGTGCTGGGACTCGTCCCGTCCTCACTGTCCTGGTACAGCGGACCTGCGGTGGAAGAGGGAGTTACTCTGGGAACGTGGAGAGTCGATCATCGACATCTCACGGACCGGCTCGTGGTCGGAGTTTTACGCACGACCAGACAGCACTGAACCAGCACTGAACCAGCACTGAACCAGCACTGAACCAGCACTGAACCAGCACTGAAGCTGCACTGAAGCTGCTCTGAAGCAGCTCTGAAGCAGCTCTGAAGCAGCACTGAAGCAGCTGAAGCTGCGCACACCGTGTGGACGCGCTGCTTTCACTTCTGTGGCTTTACGCACAAAAGTCTGGATCTACTGTATCATTCTGTGTGTTTCATGTTTTAAAATATAAAGAAAATATTTCATTTGTTTTGCTGAAGAGAAGTTGATGCGTCTTAATCCAGATAATCCAAAGATAAGAAAGTCAAACCTAAACTACCAGGCCGCTTTAGGAAAAAAACTCAGATGTTTCTTACTTGTTTCTCTTCCGCGCGCTGAGATCTCGTGCAGCTCTCGTTCATCCAGACTGTTCGTGTCGTTCTCTGGGATGTCTCGTTCATCCAGACTGTTCGTGTCGTTCTCCGGGATGTCTCGTTCATCCAGACTGATCGCGTCGTTCTCCGGGATGTCTCGTGCGCTGTCCGTGCGCCCCGCGCGCTCCGGACGCTCCTCGCGCTTTTCGGAGGAAGAACCCAACAAATGTTCAATAAAAAACGACGTTGCTTTTGGTGAAGGGCCGAGCCTCGCCCTCGGCACCGCGCGCTCCAACATTCTGACAGTCCAGTGTCCAGTTTACACAGATCTGACCTTTAAAACACAGAGTAATCCAGCGAACGAGTCCTGTTCTGAGCCGGGTGCCCGCTCCTCTGCGTCAACCATCCCGCCGCCCGCTGCGCCACAGCCCCACGTCCCCACGTCCCCACGTCTCTAATCCACAGGACGAGGTCCAAGTGCAGCAGGAGCAGAGGAGATTTACTGGAGAGACTGGTCTCGTCCCGAGCGGCTCTTGTAGCGCGCGGCTCTTGTAGCTCGGCTCTTGTAGCGCGCGGCTCTTGTAGCGCGGCTCTTGTAGCTCGGCTCTCGTTGGCCGCGGGACAGAGATGCTGTATGTAGGTCAGACGCACTGTCCTGAGGGCTGCGGGTGGAGGCGCTGCTCACAGGAGCACACAGAGGACCTCAGAGGACCTCAGAGGCCGCCTATCGGACGCGTCTGTGTCTGCGGAGTTTCATCTGCCGCTTTTAAACTAGCGCAGAACAGATAAATGTGCGTGAACAGAAGAGTTTGTGATAATAACACGTGCTCCAGGTGTTTGTCTGTGTAGAACTGAACTCTCACACTGCTCCTCTGCTTTGTCATATAAACACACTTAAAGCCCCAACATGGAACATTTCAGCACATAATACAATATACATTTTTATTTTTTTGTAATGTTTTTTTTTTTTTTTATTCCACTGAAGAAAGTATGATTTTTTTTATTTGTTTTCCTGGTGACCTGTCGCCTGCAGAAAATGACACGATGTTGCTTTAAATGACAGAGTGACTGTAAGAGTTGTGTAACATGTACATGTTTGTGTATATGTTTGTGTATATGTACATGTTTGTGTATATGTACATGTTTGTGTATATGTACATGTTTGTGTATATGTACATGTTTGTGTATATGTACATGTTTGTGTATATGTTTGTGTATATGTACATGTTTGTGTACATGTACATGTATAAGTATATATTTGTAGGCCTGTTATTCATGTGTTGGACCTGATCTTGCACACATGCATATGTGCATGTACATGTATATATACATGTATATATACATGTACGTGTTTACATGTATATATACATGTATATATACATGTATATATATATATGTAGGCGTGTTATTCATGTGTTGGACCTGACATGTATATATACATATGTGCATGTACATGTATATATACATGTATATATACATGTACGTCTTTATATACATGTATATACCTTTATATGTTTTCATGTCTGTCTTGTGGCCCTGACCTCACACGGGGGCCTCACACAGGGGCCTCACACAGGGGCCTGTGACACTGTCCCGGGGCATGTGAGGTGAGCTCAGATTAACAGAGTGAATGAGCTGCAGCTCAGATGTTGGTCACATTTAAAGAGCAGAGTTTAGTGAAGTTTAAGAGGATTCAGACTGAGACTTTCATCTGTAACGGGCCCTGAACCTTCAACACTCATGAAACACTCCAAACACACACAGAAAGGTGTTTTTAATCAGTGAATCATATTTATGAGTTTATTCTTTTGTGTCACTCGTGGGAGCTGCACAAAGCCTCTTTGCAGTAATATCCCTCCGCCTGTTACACTGCGGCTCAAACCTGTTGGACTTG
The DNA here is from genome assembly GCA_019594935.1 of Periophthalmus modestus. NCBI lineage: Eukaryota > Metazoa > Chordata > Actinopteri > Gobiiformes > Gobiidae > Periophthalmus > Periophthalmus modestus. The sequence goes on along the minus strand of JAIEZT010000107.1, from coordinate 21,409,166 downwards.
GATTAAAACTCATTAGTGCACATTTCATCGAGCATTAGGGACACCTGCTGCATGTGTTTGTGCCTTTACAGACCCGAGAGAAACACAGAGACTGCGGCAAAACTGTTTGAGTCTGTAATACTTATTTATTTGAGCTCATTTTGTGCAAATTCTGCGAAAAATGTGTCAGAGTGAAGTTCTGCTGTTTCACAGACTCAGACAGAGCTGTTTTGTGCCTAAAGAGGCGCAGAAATGATCTCACAGTTTCTGAGATAATAACAGGGGTCCTCCTGTCTCTTACGGGACGTCCCGTACCGCGGGAGCCGCGTGGACACAGGAGCCGTGTCATAGGGGACATTTCACATGAGTGTGTTTGGTCACATTTTGGTCACATTTGAAACATAAACACACAATATTTACACGTGAGTTTCATTTTAAATTGTGTAGTTTGACCTGATGTGTCAGTCTAGTCCTTTTGTGTTTAAACATAAGTCTCTGTTTCATTCTGCGCGTCCCTCTGATCAGATCCTCTTTTCTCTCGTGGGTCTGTGTCCTGTGACATCAGAGCGCGCGCTGCAGAGGTCAAGGCCACGACCCACAATCCCACAGTGTGTCCCCGTGTCCCGCTCAGGAGCAGCCGCCCAGAACTGAGCCTTTTCCGCCACACTGAGCCCAGCCTGTTCAGTCCTCCTCCCGTGTCCCCCGTGTCCACTCAGCCTCTGCGCGCAGCAAGTCCACACCGGGACGTCCCGAGACCGGCCTGTGCGGGACCAGAGTGAAACCACGGCCCCTGGAGCAGAGTGAACACGCGGCCCGTGGATAGAGTGGACACGCGGCCCGTGGAGCAGAGTGAACACGCGGCCCGTGGAGCAGAGTGAAACCACGGCCCCTGGAGCAGAGTGAACACGCGGCCCGTGGATAGAGTGGACACGCGGCCCGTGGAGCAGAGTGAAACCACGGCCCCTGGAGCAGAGTGAACACGCGGCCCGTGGATAGAGTGGACACGCGGCCCGTGGAGCAGAGTGAACACGCGGCCCGTGGAGCAGAGTGAAACCACGGCCCCTGGAGCAGAGTGAACACGCGGCCCGTGGATAGAGTGGACACGCGGCCCGTGGAGCAGAGTGAAACCACGGCCCCTGGAGCAGAGTGAACACGCGGCCCGTGGATAGAGTGAACACGCGGCCCGTGGAGCCTCTCTCTCTTGTGCAGTTGATTTCTGCTCCGGAACAACAAAAAGAACACTCCGGATTACAAACATTCAAAGTGACACATACCTCTGGCTCTAATCCCCCATTATCCTCAGCCCACTGCCCCCCGAGCCGCTCTGTGCAAAAGAGCCGAAAACACCCGAGTCTTTGGCGCATTGGGAAAAGCTTCACTTGTTCAGTCAAGTTGACAAAGTTGGATTAGTGAGATTTTTTTGTTCGTGTAAAGAGCTCAGCTGCATGAGCCTCCACCGTGGAGTAAACTATTACCGCTGTTTGTTTAACCCCTGCGCCGCAAATTAAACCCCGCAGGAGCCGTCAGATCTGCGCAGGAGCCGTCAGATCAGCGCAGGAGCCGTCAGATCAGCGCAGGAGCCGTCAGATCAGCGCAGGAGCCGTCAGATCAGCGCAGGAGCCGTCAGATCAGCGCAGGAGCCGTCAGATCAGCGCAGAGAGCCGTCAGATCAGCGCCGCCGTCAGATCAGCAGGAGCCGTCAGATCAGCAGAGTCGTCAGATCAGCGCAGGAGCCGTTAGATCAGCAGAGGAGCCGTCAGATCAGCAGAGGAGCCGTCAGATCAGCAGAGGAGCCGTCAGAAAAGATATTTGATTTCCAAGTTCAAAACTGGACTAAAAGACTAAAGCTTTTTCAAGAGTTTTTCTTTCTCTGGACAAAATGTGTTTCAAACTCTGTCTAAACTTTAGCTGAAAACGCTGCAATAATTAAAAGTTTAGACGCGTTTCTTTTGTTTTTATTGAGTAAAAAGGGACAAAAATATAATTAGGCCAAAACAAGGACCAGCCTGAAGAGAAATGATCATTTATATTAAACCTGGACTAAACCGTCTGCCTGTCCCTGTGACAGGTGTAACTACAAACTATTATGCACTATTATACAATATTATACACTATAATACACTATTATACACTATTATACACTATTATACACTACAATACAGTATTATGCACTAGTATACAGTATTATACACTATATACAACAATATACATACAGTATTATGCACTAGTATACAGTATTATACACTATTATACAATAATATACACTATTATGCACTATTATACAGTATTATGCACTATTATACAATATTATACACTATAATACACTATTATGCACTATTATACACTACAATACAGTATTATGCACTATTATACAAGACTATACACTGTTATGCACTATT
>JAIEZT010000107.1:21374288-21401788 GCA_019594935.1 Periophthalmus modestus | reverse complement strand
GGATGAAGTGCTCAATCTTGTGGAAAAACTACTTAAGGAAAAGTATTAAAGTATCTGTTTAAAAATGTACTTAAACAGTAAATAGTGAAACAATTTCACACAGATTTTGAGTCTTAAAGCTTCAAATGTGGTGATTTTGATAAAGATTTGAGCTGAAGTTTGAAAGTTAAAGTACAGACACCTAACTCGTGTACTTTAGTACTTTGTTAACGTCCTGGATGCACATATTTAAGTACTGCACAAAGCTTAAACTCCTCCTTCTTTTCTAAACGATGCCTCTTCCTCAGCTCGCTCGCCCGCAGACCTCGTGCGTGAGTCACATTATGGCCGCTGTTTCCAACCGAGCGACGTTAAGACAAACAAAGCGTCGAGGTAATTCCACTGCTGGCCTCACGCTGCGTTTGATTACCGTGTTATTGCGCCCCCTAATGACGCCGCCCCCGTCACATTAAGTATAATCGCCCCTAATGAGTTTGTCATGTTTTTATTGTCGTTACTTCCTCTTCTGCGTCATAAACGTGCTGCCGCTGGCACGACCGAGCGACTGTTTTCTGCTCTGTCTGAGTTCATTTGAATGCAGAGAGCGAGAGGAAGTGTTCAGCAGCGGGTTTATGAACGACTCTGAATCACCGCGACACAAATACATTTATGCAATAGTGAGGTAACAGTGAGGTGGGATTTCAAAATAAACTGAGGGAGGTTTATGTGACATTTTGGAGGCGTCAGTTATTTTGTCAAATTTATGTTATACAATTTTAACCTTTTTAGTGTGATAATAATCTTTATATTTGTGTTTTAACTCACAAACGACTGATGTAAAGTGAATTATGCACCATTTTGCGAATTGTAAATGTAAATGTTTTTTCACTGATTAAACTGGTTGAAGGAGGCCGTCCCTTAAATTATACAGGGTCCCAAAAGTCACTGACAGCCGAAAAAAAGTCATAACTCTTTTGTTTCTAAATATTTTTCTTTCATTTTTTCAGAGCGTTTAGAACGACCCTTCCGACATTAATCTGAGCAAATCCAGCACCGAGGAATGAACCCTCATTGTACAGTGGGACTTTGAGTCACATGGGTCAAATTCACAAACCCAGCAGTGTTACTGTCGACATTTTAATACCAGAGATGCCCCAAGAGTAAATGTCATTAAAGGAATAATAAGTGTTTTTCACAGACAGGGGACAGTATGTGATCTCCACAGACCTGACTAGTCCCGATTTCTTCCTGTGGGTCTATCTTAAAGAAAAGGTGTTTGTGAATAAACCTCAGACAATAAACCACTTAAAACGTGATATCAGGATCAAATAAGAGCCATAAGCCGGAAATGTTTTAAATGTTATGAAAGTGTGTTGGATCAGGCTGTTCAGAGACAAACACAAAACAGTGGACACTTAAAATCTGGGAAGGTTCAGTTTATCTACTGCTAAAATTTGGTGAGTATAAGTTCAGAATTATAGGAGCTACTGAAGATTTAAAAGTGTCAGTGACTTTTGGGCCGCCCTGTCTTCAGACCTGAGGAAGGTCAGAGGGACCGAAACTTGAGACTTGACCGAAACTGAATAAAAGTGAACCAAGAGTGAGACGTGTGCGGGAGTTTTCTTAACATTTCAGATCAAGGATTTCAAAATAAACTCACTTCCTGTTTGAAAATCCTACATGTTCTCTGTTAATGTCGTTTCAAAATGTCGCTTCAACATAGATCATCTTGTTCTTTGTTCGTTCTGTCTTTGCGCTGATGAAACGTCGTGTTTTCTGTCTCTGCTCGTTCTGTCACATCTGCTCGAGTCACTTCTGTTTGTGGATAGATGCAAAAATGTAAAAAATTTACTTTTTGGGAAAAGACAAAACAAAAAATGTCTTGAACCTAAAACTATAAAAATATCATCTACATCACTGTAAATGTTTGAGCCAGAAACTCAGATTTATTGTATTTCCGTCCCTTTTATCTTATAAAAAGTATTTAAATTATTGCACAAACCCAAAAGCCTTGAAAATAAAAGCTTTAAGTACAGAATTTGAAATATAAAATGTAACACTATTTTTATTTTCTTGTCTATGTTTGTTTGAGTGAATGTAAAAGCTAAGCGTCCTGTTTTTGTTTTTTGTACCTTTATATATTTAAATAAAAAAACAAAACTCACTTCCTGTTGTAATAAAACACATTTTCTACGGCAGCAGCAGCAGGGCTCTATCTGTTGCCATGGAGATGCTATTGCGTTGAATGTTTCACAGTGGGGCGTTAATCTGATCTAAAGACTTATCTCCACGGAGTCAAGTGGGTGATGCAACCAGGTCGGATCTGCGGAGAGGCCGATCCGCTCGCAGTGAGAACCATGTGACTCTATAAAAGCAAGATACATACAGTATGTTTAATGCCAAACTGTGAAATATTCCAGGCAAAGTGATAATATCTCCACGGAAACAAACCGGTGGTGAAACTCCCACCAGAAAAGTGTAGAAAAGTGTAGAAAAGTGTAGAAAAGTGTAGAAAAGTGTAGGAAAGTGTAGAAAAGTTTAGGATCTTTTGCAGCGTGAGGAAATATTTTAAGCATCTGGCTAGAATTTTGTTTTTAAAGAGGTGACACCTATAATAACTGTTCATTTATCCAGGTTTGGGACAGGCCCAGACTGTATGACCTTTGACCTTTGACCTCATTGTGGGACAGGCACAGACTGTACGACCTTTGACTTTATCGTGGGACAGACACAGACTGTATGACCTTTGACCTTTGACCTTCTCATGGGACAGGCACAGACTGTACGACCTTTGACCTTTGACCTTCTCATGGGACAGGCACAGACTGCACGACCTTTGACTTTATCGTGGGACAGACCCAGACTGTGTGACCTTTGACTTTATCGTGGGACAGGCACAGACAGTACTGACCTTTGACCTTATTGTGGGACAGATCCAGACTGTGTGACCTTTGACCTTATCGTGGGACAGGCACAGACTGTGTGACCTTTGACCTTATTGTGGGACAGACACAGACTGTATGACCTTTGACCTTTGACTTTATCGTGGGACAGACACAGACTGTATGACCTGTGACCTTTGACTTTATCGTGGGACAGACACAGACTGTATGACCTTTGACCTCTGACCTCACGGTGGCGTGATACGCGTCGTCGTCTTCTCTTAAACCGTTACTACAAACAGGCTTCAAAGTGTCGACTGAGGAGAAAAACACAGACTGATGTTTCACAGCCGTGTGAGTGAGACAGGTCACATGACACCACACGGCGGCAGATCAACACGCCGCTTCACACTTTAAACACGCACACGCCAACTGTTCACGACGAGCTCACACGTATCGAATGTGTGAACGCCGCCGCAGACATGCTCCACACGCCACACGAGACAGGGCGCTGTAAACGGGAAGATCAGCATCATTTCACTATGAAATATCACAGGTTTTATATATCACAGCGACAGGAGCTCGGCCGGTCGAACCTCTGTCACTGATCCAACACCAGACGAACGCTGCCGTCGTGTCCTTGTGCAAGACACTTACCCACCTCACCCCCTCTGTCTGTGTGCGCTGTGTGTGAGTCTGTGTGTGACTGGGTGGTTCCCATAGACTGGTTATATAAATGGACATGGCTAACCCGGTAGCCACCGCATTCCAAACAGGAAGTGATCACGGGCGCACTTCCTGCTTCATCGACTCTGGCTCCAATTCACTTTCTATTGAAAAACTGTGTCCTCTCTCTGTCTTTGCTGCTGTCAGACTCATTTTGGTCTTAAATGTTTGTATTAACCCTCTACATGATCCTGGGATTCATTTTTTTTTATTTTTTTTTATTTTTTTATTTGTTATTTTGAATTTTTGGGGTTTGTTTTTTTATTTTATTTTGAGTTTATTTTATTTATTGAGGGTTTTTTTCTTTTAAGTTATTTTTTAAAGATATTTAGTGATTTGGAGTGAGATCCAGAGTAAACTTGTTATTTTTCTGCTTTATTTCTGTGATTATCTGTTAATATCTGACATTAACAAACCAGAGACGTTCAGTTCTGTCTGTGCTTCATGTTTGTGTTTGTGTTTGTTGTGTAACGGCTGATTACACATGTTACAGTTCACTTGTTTGACCACTAGGAGGCACTGCTGGGTGTGTAATACCTGTAAGAACATTTACTTAACTCGTTTTCTTTCATACGTTTCATATTTCATTTCCTCTTTTTATAAAACCATAAAGGTGATAATTTTTCATTTGGAACAATATTGTAAATGTTTAGTTTATCATACGTTTAGTTTAAGGTCGTGAAAACTACTTCCTGTTTTCTAGTTTAGCCTTTTACGCTAATGCTAAGTCTTACCCGTCTTATGTTACGTTAGCGTAGCGTCTCTGATTAACTGTTAATATCTTGGGTAAACAAACCAGACATGTGTTCAGTTGTGTCTATGTGCTATGTTAGCGTTAGCATTAGCGTTAGCGTTAGCATGCTGTACTGATATTCAGCCTGTTCTTCTCTATTTTATTGTTTTATTATGATTTGCCTTTAAAGATAAAATGTCTGTTCTTAGTCTTGGATTTTGTAAAGTAAATTTCCCCCAAAAAGCGACTTATATGTGTTTTTTTTCTTCATGATTCTGTATTTGTCACTGGTGCGACTTATACTCCAGAGCGGCGTAAAATGCAGTACCTCATTACTTTTGTCTGGCCTGAATAAATAAATAAATGGACAATTTTGTGGCATCTCGTATAAAACAAAATCAACTTGAAATGAGTTTTTGATGACTCCTTTAAAAGCTCTGCTAGATTCAGCCGATTTGGCTCCAGTGTGAGAGAAAAACCACATTTCAGAGGCGTCATTGAACACATCATAAAAGCACAGAAGACAAAACCCGCCTCGCTCAGTTTTCACTCAAAAGAATCAACTTTTCTGTGACGAGAGCTGCATTATAATGTGACGTCTGATGAGGCCTGTGGTGGTCTGGAGCCTGCAGCCTCCTTTGTTCCCTGGGCGTCAGCTGGAGTTTGAAAAATGCTTTTATTATTATCGAAATACTTAACAAACCGTGGATGTAGCAGAGGAAAAACGCCCGACCAGCCTTGAGTCTTTAGTCAGTGTCCGATTGTTCTGAACAAACTGAACCACAGGGGTTTTTAGTTCTGTATAAAACCTGCGACGCTTCGGGGTTTGTTTCGAGGTGTTTTGAGGGCCAGGATTTAGCAGAGGAGCAGATGTGGTTCGCCAGGTTAAGCGTTCGCCCATCAACTGGAGAGTGACCGGTTCAGATTTTCCTCTCGTGTTTCCGTTGGCGTGTTCCAAACATAACTAATGTAACTGCTGCTTGTCATTTTGGTTTTAAATGTTCGTAGTAAACGGCTCTACGTGATCCTAGGCTCATTTTTTTGAGTTTATTAAAAAAAAAAAAAAAGTTTTGTTATTTTGAGTTTATCATTATTTTTATTATTTTTATATTTTGAGTTAATTTATTTATTTATTGTTATTTTTATTATTTTGTTATTATTGTTGTATTATTTATTTTTAATTATTTTATTTTTGTGTCTGTAAATCAACATATGAACAACAGACTCGCTCCTGATTGGTTCTTTGGTTGCTATGACACTCGAACTCGAATAGGAATTCCAAATATGAAACTGCTTCAAATCCGCCGCTATAACTGCTCCAGCCTCGATGAGCTTCATTTGGAGCTGAACGCTGCTCCTCTCCTCCTCTCTCTCTCCCTCCTCTGCTTCCTTTCATTTCTCTCTCTCTCGCTCTCTCTCTCTCCTCTCCTCTCCTCTCTGCTCCTCTCTCCTCGCTCCTCCTCTCTCCTCTGCTCCTCTCTCCTCCTCTCTCTTCTCTCCTCCTCTCTTCTCCTCCTCTCTCCTCCTCTCCTCTTCTCTCCTCCTCTGCTCCTCTCCTCTCTCTCTCCTCTTCTCTTCTCTCCTCTCTCTCTTCTCTCCTCTCTCTCTTCTCTCTCCTCTCTCTCTCTCTCCTCCTCTGCTCCTCTCTCTCTCTCTCCTCTCCTCCTCCTCTCTGCTCCTCTCTCCTCCTCTCCTCCTCCTCTCCTCCTCTCCTCTCTCTCTCTTCTCTCCTCCCTCCTCTGCTCCTCTCGCCTCCTCTGCTCCTCTCTCTCCTCTCTCTCTCTCTCTCCTCTTTCCTCCTCTCCTCCTCTCTCTCTCTCTCCTCTTCTCTCTCTCTCCTCCTCTCTCCTCCTCTGCTCTCTCCTCTCTCTCTCCTCTCTCTCTCTCCTCTCTCCTCCTCTCTCGCTCTCTCTCTCCTCTCTCCTCTCTCCTCGCTCTCTCTCTCCTCTCTCCTCCTCTCTCTTCTCTCTCTCTCTCTCTCCTCCTCTCTCCTCTCTCTCTCTCTCCTCTCTCCTCTCTCCTCTCTCCTCTCTCCTCTCTCCTCTCTCTCTCTCTCTCTCCTCTCTCTCTCCTCTCTCCTCTCCTCCTCTCTTCTCTCTCTCTCTCCTCTTCTCTCTCTCCTCTCTCCTCTCTCCTCTCTCCTCTCCTCCTCTCTCGTTGTCGTGGGTTACCGTCGACAGCGTCCCTTATGTTGAGAAAGGAAACATCCAAAATAAATGTGGCGTGTTTCCTTCACCTTCTGTAAACATCACGCTGAAAGTTTCCCTCTTTCTCTTGTTTTTTTATCCAGGCCCAGGACCAGGATGTTCATGATACTTTGACTATTGCTCCACTGTGTTTTTAAGAATCATTTGGATCATTTCATCCTGGAGTTGTCACTTATCTCGACTGAACTAAAGGTAAAATGTAGGTAGATGTTAACTTGAAAACTACCACTTGATGACATCACAAGGTGGAACAGAGCGTTTTGAGGTTTGTAGATGTTAGAGACTAATAATAAAGTGTGACTCAAACATGTGAATGAAACAAAACACAACTCCAGGTCTGTTTTTGACGACATTATAACACGACTTAAACCTCACAAGAGTCAGTTTTGTGTCATTTTTGTGCGTCACCTTTAAGTATTTTTTCTGATTTGAACAATCCGCCGTGACAACATGCCGTAAATAAAACAGATTATCGTTACATCGCGGCGGCTCTGTTTGCCTGACACTCGGCTGCAGACCACTCCTCCACTATCATCTCCGTCTGTAGTGATTAGAGCGGTCTTCAGCTCATACTGTGGTCGTCATGATGCCTGAGCGATCCTCTCGTTGAGCAAACAAAAGAGAGTTGACCTTTGTGGGAAGCACTTAGCGGAGTGTGGATTTGCGCTGATAGCTGCCACGGCGGATACAGCAGGTGCTCAAATTATATCAGCCCCCCAGAGGCTCCGAGTATAAAAGGCTGCAGCCGGCGTCTCCTCACACCACTCAGCCAGAATGTGTGGTTACCCCCGGAAACGGCGCCGGAGCCTGCTCTCGGAACAAAAATAAAGCATTTACAGTGAGCACGAGACAACTCCAAACCTCACCTCTGTGTTTATGGACCACGGACTGTAAAAGAAGTGACTGAGTGAGTGTGACGTCACCCACAGCGTCCAGGCTCGCAGCCACAGCGGCTGCATATTCGTAAATACGACCGCGAGTGTCATAGCAACCAAAGAGCCAATTCAGAGCGAGGCTGTTGAAGGTAACGGCCCTTCCCGCCGTTTTACAAAAGACAAAAAATTAACTAAAATAAACTAAAAAACAAAAAAAAACCCTCAAAATAACAAAAAAAAAGAAAAAAAATCAACTCAAAATAACTAAAAAAAAAAAAAAAAAAAATCAACTCAAAATAACTAAAAAAAAAAAAAAAAAAAAAATCAACTCAAAATAACTAAAAAAAAAAAAAAAAAAAATCAACTCAAAATAACTAAAAAAAAAAGAAAAAAACAAAACCTCAAAATAACAAACATAAATAAATAAAAATAAACAAAAAAAAAAAAAAAAAAAACAAAAAACAACAAATAAATATATAAATAAAACAATATAAACCCCCTCCCTAAAAACTAAAAATAACACAAAAAATTAAAATAAAAAAATAAACCCACAAAAAACAAAAACAAAAATAAATAACCCCTCAAAATAACTAAAAAAATTAACCCCAGGATCATGTCGAGGGTTAATATGAACATTTAAGACCAACATGAGTCTGACAGGAGCAGGTACAGAGAGAGACACAGTTTAACAAAAGAAAGTGAAATGCAGCCAATTTAATTTAATTTGATGTAGTAAGTCTCACTCTCCCCTTTACTCCTCCAGACTCCGCCCACTTCAGCAGCTCTATTTGAAATGTCCTTGTGTTTGAATTTATGTTTTCAGTCCCACTTTAAAGCTGCACTATGTCACTTTTTGCCTGTAATTGGCCGTTACCATGACCTTAAACCTGCGTTTCTCCATAAAGACGAGCAGATAACTGCAACTGAATAAAGGCAAGACGGAGAGTTTAACGCTTTACTGTGGAGCGTTTTAGACAAAGCAGTAACATCTCCATGGAGACTGGCGATAAACTCCATTATTTATTCATTTATTTAGCTCCAAAACTCTACTTTTCATGGGCGCCCTGCTCAAAAACAATGTTAGTGTTTGATACATTTTTAATCTAAATAAGACACTTTTTTTTCCAGCTCAGATACAGTCACTTGGATGTATCTCGTGTCAGAAATCAGACGTTTGACGGTGAACTCTGGTCCAAAGTAAGAAACTCCATCGACTCTATTGAAAGTCGCCCAATCAGCTGATGACTGGAGTTAGCTGCAGCCATTAGCGACTGTATTGATCCTGTAAATGAAGACGATTCATTCAAGTGAGAGGCAGAAACAATCAGGTCGAGCGCACACAGGCACATAATCGGTAACACGATAATTGGTTTGTCTTAACGATTTTTATGGAGAATTTTCCTCGTAATGGGCGAAGCTGTCGACAGGAGACAAACGCTGTCTGTTTGTGGTTTTACTGATGGGCTCTTACGGAAACGCAGTCAGCCATTTTTGCACTTTAGATTGGCGTGTTTCTATAAATGCCTTTTGAAAAACATTCGAGCGATTGTGTAACTGTAAAACACACACACACACACACACACTCACACACACACTCACATTAACATCACTTATTCTGGGATTGTTGTGTTTTATAGACAGAGGCGATGCTGGAAATAGCCAATAGAGGACATTGATTTTATGATTACAAGACAAACTGACCAAAGCTAATGGAAGCATTTATAATTATAATGTTGGAAAAGACCAGAGACGTGAATATACACCAAAGAATTATGGGTAAGAGCTTGGATTCTGTTATAAATGGTATTAAAAGTTCAATATTACACACAATTGTCTCTCTCTCTAACGCTTTTTCTCCCTCAAAAACAGATCTGTTGTTTTGTGTTTGAGTACACTTTATTATTAGTCTTAACAAAAACAAAATGCCTGGAGTGTGTCATCAAGTTTTGTTTTTTAAGTTTTTTTTTTTTTAACCTTACAATCGAGATGAATTCCAAATGATCCAAATTAGTCTAGAAATGAAGGTGTGTGGAGTTTAAAAACACAGCACTTCCTGTATTACCACATGATGACATCACAAGGTGGAACGGAATGTTTTCTCAGTCTAAATCTGCAAACAAAACACAACTCCAGGTCTGTTTGTGACGAGGGAACAACATTAGAACAGATCATAAAACAGCGTCACATGGGCCTTTTTAATTTTCCATTTATTAGTTTGTTTTCATCCCTGCTCACTAGCGCTGCACAGTGGCCACGTGATGTTACTGCGTCGTGTCCAATCAGCTGATTTAAACCAGTTTAGGCACCGTCTTCCCATCGATGGAGGCAGGACGACAGCGCCATCTGCAGTCCGACAGTATCTCAGGTGCGTGAGAGTGAAAAGGCCCCCTCGTCCTGGTTTAACGTCTCGTGGGAACTTTTCCGGTTTTCCTCCATAATCCAGCGATGATGTTTGTTCTTTATGTAGAGAGCGGGATTCGAACCGCCAACCTTCAGATCAATGGACAAACACTCACTTTATAAGCCATTGAACCAGTCAGTCTCTCGTATTTCTTATTCAAGTTCTAGGTGTTTAATTGAATAAATGCTCTTTTTCCACAGATCTGAGCTGTGGTTTGGTCTTGGTCGTGTCCCTCGATTGTTGCCATGTCACCAGAAACACCAGCGCACCTTAAATACAAACTAAAATGCAGCAGATATTACATTAAAACATATTAAATGAGTTGTTACCTTTTCATTTGTGGCGCTCGGGTCTATGGAGGAGTCTTGTTGGTCTTGATTAGGGGCTGATTTCTCTGGGGCGCCAGGTCTGCGGAGTTTCATCCTCTTGACTAATGAATGAGGCTTGGAGGCGTTGGTTCTTTCATGCTTTAATTAACAAGTGGCTTCCATATGGATTTTAATGGAGCACGAGCTGTTTGTGTTTTTGGGACCTCATAGAAGTTACAGATGAAGTTGAAAATGATTCTTTAGATTTAAAAAAGGAGGTTCGTCACTGCAGGATGTGACCCAGGACTAATGCTCTGACATGGAACTTTTCATATGTTTATCCTGTTATTGTGACTGATATTTGAAATTTATAGCCAGGTGACACTTAAAATGGACTTTTCAGAACTTTCAGCCATGTTTTTGTTGTTTCCCCTCAACATTAACTAATCAACTTAACTCAAGTTGTATTTGGAGAGATTCATGTTTGATTTTAATCTTTAATCGACTATTTTCAAGACGCCATTTTGTCAAACTGCCCCCGTTTAACCTACACCTGTGACACGTGACATGCCCCCTGTGACACGCCCCTGTGATACCCCCTGTGACACCCCCCTGTGACATGCCCCCTGTGACACACCCACTGTGACACGCCCCCTGTGACACGCGCCCCCTGGGACATGCCCCCTGTGACACACCCCACTGTGATACGCCCCCTGTGACACACCCACTGTGACACACTCACTGTGACACGCCCCCTGTGACATGCCCCCTGTGATACGCCCCCTGTGACACTCCCCTGTGACATGCCCCCTGTGACACACCCACTGTGTACGCCCCCTGTGACACGCTCCCTGTGACATGCCCCCTGTGATACGCCCCCTGTGACACACCCCCTGTGACATGCCCCCTGTGATCTCCCCTGTGACACGCCCCCTGTGACATGCCCCCTGTGATATGCCCCCTGTGTCACGCCCCCTGTGACATGCCCCCTGTGACACACCCACTGTGATACGCCCCCTGTGACACTCCCACTGTCTCACTCACTGTGACTCGCCCCCTCGTGACATGCCCCCTGTGATACGCCCACTGTGATCTCCCCCTGTGACACCGCTCCCCTGTGACATCCCCCTGTGACTCACCCACTGTGATACTCCCCTGTGTCTCCTCTCCTCTGTGTCATGCCCCCCCCTGATACGCCCCCTGTGACACACCCACTGTGACACACTCACTGTGTCACGCCCCCTGTGACACGAACCCCTGTGACTCTCTTGCGACTCCCCACTGTGACACGCCCACTGTGACACGCCCCCCTGTTGTTCACTCTTGTTTCCGCTTTCTCCTCCTCTCTTGTCTCCTCTCTTGTCTCCTCTCTCAGCTACTCTCTCGTCTCCTCATTCTCATATCCTCTCTCGTCTCCTCGTTCTCGTCTCCTCTCTCTCGTCTCCTCTCGTTCTCGTCTCCTCTCATCTCCTCTCTTGTCTCCTCTCTTGTCTCCTCTCTTGTCTCCTCTCATTTTCATATCCTCTCTTGTCTCCTCTCTCTCGTCTCCTCGTCTCGTCTCCTCTCTCGTCTCCTCGTTCTCGTCTCCTCTCATCTCCTCTCTTGTCTCCTCTCTTGTCTCCTCTCTCGTCTCCTCTCTTGTCTCCTCGTTCTCGTCTCCTCTCTTGTCTCCTCTCTTGTCTCCTCTCTCGTCTCCTCTCTTGTCTCCTCGTTCTCGTCTCCTCTCTTGTCTCCTCTCTTGTCTCCTCGTTCTCGTCTCCTCTCTTGTCTCCTCTCTCGTGACTGTGACGTCCGCTCTTCCTTCTCCAGTTTAATTGTCTTAATCGTTGATACTCGTTGGATTCTGCAGCGTCGCGTCGTCATTTTGGTCCAAAATGTAAAAAAATGTGCTGCTGTAGTGTGATGTGCTCTGTCCATAGGGGGCGCCAACAGCTACACGACTCTTTGTTGTGACGCCGTTTAAAACTGTTGTTGTTTTATAATCGTGAACATTGTGGTTTCATCTGCCATAATGTTTTCTGACAGGTTTCAAGGTCATTTTGAACTTTCCTTTTGTCTCTAGTTTCAGTTTCTCAAAAACCTGCAGAAGAAGTGAATTAAAACGAGCTCGTGCAGTAACAGAAAAATATCTTCTATATTTTAATAAAACAGGTGCACAGCCACCTCCCAAACACATCTGTCGTGATTTTCATAAAAATGTGTCTGATTTTTGGAGCCTTATCTCCCGAAAAACAGAGAAGACGAGCAGAATGTGGGGCACAGCAGGAGCAGTTCCACCTTTGTGTAGAAACAGAAGAAGAAACCAGGAAGAGAATCTATCACCACAGAGATAATGTGTCTGAAACAGTTCTTCTCTTACCTCTTACCCAGGAGAACTGCTCTGAGGTCCCACGGTCTGCTGTGGACCAGGGGGAGCAGGACCATGTGGACCAGGTGGACCAGGGGGAGCAGGACCATGTGGACCAGGTGGACCAGGGGGAGTGGGACCAGGTGGACCAGGGGGAGCAGGACCAGGTGGACCAGGGGGAGCAGGACCATGTGGACCAGGGGGAGCAGGACAATGTGGACAATGTGACCAGGGGCAGGAGCACCAGGGGGAGCGGGACCATGTGAACCAGGGGGAGACAATGGACCATGTGAACCAGGAGGAGCGGGACCATGTGGACCAGGGGGAGCAGGACTATGTGGACCAGGGATGGTGGGGCCATGTGGATCAGGGACAGGACATGTGGACCAGGGGAGAAGGACCATGTGGACCAGGAGGGAGCGGGACAATGTGGACCAGGGGGAGAAGGACCATGTGGACCAGGAGGGAGCGGGACCATGTGGACCAGGGGGGGCAGGACCATGTGGACCAGGAGGGAGCGGGACCAGGGTGAGCAGGACCATGTGGACCAGAGGAGAGTAGGACAATCTGCTGCCAGGTTATCCTGAACGATGATGGTAATTCATTAAAGTTCATTTACAAAATATATTTAAACTAGCATTATGCAGAATACATTTTTTGCATCTTTTTCCCATGTTATAACTGTTCTCACACCAAAAACATGAAGACCTGAAGAGGTTTTCAGTATCATCCATACATGTTTGAGTAATAGAAGTAAATACCTCCTCTTTAATACCCCACAGAAGTAAATACCTCCTCTTTAATACCCCAGAGAAGTAAATACCTCCTCCCCCTCTTTAATACTCCACAGAAGTAAATACCTCCAATACCCCCATAGAAGTAAATACCCCCTCTTTAATACCCCATAGAAGTAAATACCCCCTCTTTATACTCCACAGAAGTAAATACCTCCTCTTTAATACCCACATAAGTAAATACCTCCTCTTAATACACAGAAGTAAATACCTCCGCTTTAATACCCCACAGTTCTGTTTTATGGCCCTCCGAACTGTTCTCTTTGGTTCTTGAATGTTTTTTTATAATCCAACGAGACAAACAAAGGCTGCGCTCCACTTCAGATGTTATTAAAGTACAAAATAGATCAAATTGAATCAGTTTCGTTTAACACATAAGTGAGAATATGACTAATAGGACAGATATACACTTCTATTTAGGGCTTTAATGGAGAGAATGTGAGGAGGCAGAGCGAGGCGTTCACTGGGATGAGGCGTTCAGTCTTCAGTCGAGCGCTGCCTTTATACTTATGACAGTTGTACATTCTCAAGGCTCTTAATCGGATTATTTAAGAACTCAGAGTCCTCTTCAAACGGCTGAGCGAGGTGTGAATATGAGCGGATTCTGTACATTTGTGTACGCTACAAATGTAATAACTGCTGTAGGGCCGACAGTAGAGCTTTTATCCACTGATCCGAAGGTGATTCCAGCTCCAACAGACGAATTCTGTCGTTGTGTCCTTGGGCAAGACACTTAACCCATCTCTCCTCAGTGTCTGTGGACCTTAGACTGTATAAAGAAGTGGACGTCAGCCACAGTGTTCAGCTCCAGTCAAATGAAGCTCATGGAGGCTAGAGCAGGTATAGCGGCTAATTTGGAGCTGAGTGTGTATCATAGCAACAAAAGAGCCAATCCAAAGTGAGGCTGTTGAAGGTAACGCCCCTTCCCGTCCGCACCGCTGGATTAGCAGGGAGCGAGCGCTTAGCAACGCTGTCAATCAAACCTGTTGCTAACACTAACAGGAGCGACCTCGGGGAAAGAAGGACCTGATGTGTCTGTTATTAATGTTCATATGTTGATTTACAGACACAATAGTGAAATAAAAACCCCAGGATCATGTAGAGGGTTAATACGAACATTTAAGACCAAAATGAGTCTGACAGCAGCAGCTACAGAGAGAGACACAGTTTTTCAATAGAAAGTGAACTGGAGCCAGAGTCGATGGAGCCGGAGGTGCACACATGATCACTTTCTGTCTGGAACGTGGTGGCCAGCAGGTTAGCTATGTGCATGTGTGAATGTGTGAGTGGTTCTTGATGTAAAACACTTTGAGCCTTAAAGGTGTATGTGATCTACAGTGTGGAGGTGGAGGTGTGGAGGTGTGGAGGTGTGGAAGTAGAGGTGTGGAGGTGTGGAGGTAGAGGTGTGGAGGTGTGTGAGGTGTGGAGGTGGAGGTGTGGAGGTGGAGGTGAGGTGGAGGTGTGGAGGTGGAGGTGTGGAGGTGGAGGTGTGGAGGTGGAGGTGTGGAGGTGGAGAGGTGGAGAGGTAGAGAGGTGAGGTGTGGTGTGGAGGAGGTGTGGAGGTGTGTGGAGGTGGAGAGGTGGAGGTGTGGAGGTGTGGAGGTGTGGAGTGTGGAGGTGTGGGTAGAGGTGTGGAGGTGTGGTGTGGAGGAAGTGGTGTGGGTGTGTAGGTAGAGGTGTGGAGGTAGAGGTGTGTGAGGTGGAGGTGGAGAGGTGGAGGTGGAGGTGGAGGTGGAGGTGTGGTGGTGGAGGTGGGAGGTGGTGGAGGTGGAGTTGGAGGTGTGGAGGTGTGGAGGTGGAGGGTGGAGAGTTGGAGGTGTGGAGGTGTGGAGGTGGGAGGTGGAGAGGTGGAGGTGTGGAGTGGAGGTTTGGGGCAACACATCTCAAACAAATACCCTTCATTTCACTACTGTCCAAAAACAAACAATGAGAAGTGTGAATAAATCCCTCAGAATCAGACTAATGACATTTTTATCAAAAAAAAAAAAAAAAAAAAAAAGACAGTGGATTATAGAACAAAAACCTGGTGGATTAAATGAACCAAAACAGTTACTATTTTGTTTTATAATCTATAAAAAATAAGATCGTGTTTATAATCTACGAGGGCCTGAGGTATTTAAAAAACTAAAGTCAGAATAAATATAAAACAGCTCCGTGTTTGAGCTGATGGATCAATGTGGAACAGAGGAAAATATCAGAGATTGTGGAACGAGGAGCCGTTTCAAAAGTTTGTATCAAAAGAAAATGATAAATTCTTACAGTGGAACTTAATCCTGAATTATGTTCTATTCTTTTATTTGTTTATTTTATTTTTTTCCCCTCTTTTCTTTACTGTGAACATGGTAAAAGCAGCAGCTCTTTATGTTTAGTATAAAAGGAGAAGGCGTCATGAGCTCTTCTGTCTGAAATAAAGTAGACTGAAATGTCTGGAAGTAAAGAAATAAAAAGTATCCAAAGTATCTAAAGTATCTACAGTATTTCCACAGGTGTAAACATGTTATATAAAAATGTGACCGTTTTTCATTTAACATTTCGGTTCCTGATTTATTTTGTTATTTTTCCCTTTTTGCTCTAGATTCCTCTTCGTTTTTACGTGCTAAATATGTCGCTAAAATAAAAAATTGGACTATTCTTTTCAAGCCGTGAGGTAATGTTTGTGCCTGACTACAGTTTTTTTCCTGAATGTACAGTAGATGGCGCTATGGAGAGCAGCTTTACAAAAACGTATCAATTATGAAACGATGCAGTGCCGGGATGAGCCGACCTCTCGTCTGTTCTGTCCCTGAATCGTCACTTTCTGATTTTCTTTTCTTCTTAAAAACCCTGCCCCACCCGACCCGACGGCTCTGTCCCACCTCTGGACATCATCCCGGTCCCGTGGCTTTTGTCCTCGTCGTTGGATCGATGCTGAGGTAGTTTGTTCTGCTCCGAGATAAAATCCTCCGAGGTGAAATAAACGCACACAGCCCTGAATATGTAAACTCTGGACTGGGTAATGGAAGCACTCTGTGAAGCACTTTTTACAATTTTCAACACAAAAGAAGTGAATAATTTCAGTCCTACCAAGAATAGCTTTCATTTGTGATCTCATCCTTTTGATTTGCAATTTAGTGGAAGCCTAATGTAGTGATTCAGAGCTTTTAGTGCCGTCCTCAAACACAGGCTCTTCATGGTAAATGATAAATGTTTTTTTATACTGCGCTTTTCCACCTTCAAGTCACTCAAAGCTCTTTACATGAAGGAACCACTCACACAATCACACACCAGACACTGGGGCGAGGAGGGTTAAGTGTCTTTAATGTTACAGCTTTTTTAAATCCTAAATCTTTTCCTGTATTGTTCTCTTTGACTTAACACTTTCACATGTCAGCTGAGGGCGAGACGACACTGTGTCTTACCCTCGTCAGGTGGTGGTGAGTCTTTGCCTCGGGTGGAGAGGTTCAAGTATCTCAGGGTCTTGTTCTTGAGTGAGCGAAGGATGGAGTGTGAGATTGACAGTTGGATCGGAGAAGTCGAAAGGCAAAACTGAAGGACATGTCTGGGGTGAGGGAAGGCTGGGAGTCCCTGCTCAGACTACTGCCCCCACAACCTGGCCCCAGATAAGAGGAAGAACATGGATGATAGATGGATGGATGGGCGACACTATTAGGGACAACAGCTCTTTGACGATTGTGCATAATTGATTCAATAAACCCGACTTTTTGATTCAAGACAACTTCTCTGTTATTTTAAACCACAAACCTGTACTTTATGTGTCTGTGTTCAAACTTCACTCCTATGATACCTTATTTTAAATCGCTCAAGTTTTTCTTTAATTGAAAGTCCCACCTGATCCTTTGGCGCATGTACATGTCTTTTTCTGTTGTTCCAAACCAGGAGTAGCCACTTAGCTCGAGAACCCCTTCAGCAACCAAGTGTGTTTCAGAAAGAGAAATAATATCAGGATTTAACGTCTGTAACAGTAGAGCTCTGAGTTTACAGTTTGCATCTGTCCAAAAAAAGACGAGTCAAATCTCAAATCTTACTGAATCAGCAGCAGAAGAAGACGTTTTCCTTTACCCGACATTTGAATCCTTTCCATTTGAAGGAGCACCTTAAAGTTCTATTTTTAACATTTTTACGATTAGAAATTACACAAACTGCCCAAGGACACAACAAAAGCCTTCGTCTGTGGGAGCTGGAATCTCACCATCATCTACCTGCTCAACCAGTGACGCTTATGTCGAGAGCGGGATTTGAACTGCCAACCTTTGGATCAGTGGGCAAACACGCTACCAACTGAGAAACTGTCGCCCCCTCCTACTGGTCAGCCGTGGTACTGCATGAGCGAGTGACAGGTGGAACTGACCAATCACAATGACATGTTCACTTTCAGAAGATAGATTTTGTTACTCCTTCGTTAAAGTCGTGACAGTGGCTCATTTGGTAGAGCCTTTGCCCACTGGTCTGAAGGTTGGCGGTGCGATTCCAGCTCCCACAGTGAACGAGATGAACGCTGTTGTTGTGTCGTGCAGTTTCGTGATGCTTTGAGTCTTAAAGGTGGAAAAACGCTGTATAAAAACATGACCATTTACCATGATGATGTAATATAATATTGGCTCTGTCTAGATATGATTTTTTTGGCGTACCACCCAATAAACTTGCGTTCCCTTATGACCCAAGAAGGGCATCTGTTTGCACCAGTTTATTTAGCCTGTTATCTTTGTTTGGACCTCTGCAAATTCCATCAGAGCCCATTTGCTGTGCTCTTGTTCTTGTTTGGAAATGAGTAAATGAGCTGTGTCCATTCTGCAGCAGATGGCCCAGTCCTGCAGTGGCACCGACTGGACTCTCCATAACAGCAGCGATGCCCCAACAACCGCCCCCCGAAGTGCCCTCCGACGTACCAAAACAAAGCCAGAGTGAGAGGGGCTGAGAGGAGCTGAGTGGTACCGCCCCCCGGTGTCGGACAGGAGCAGGTGGAGCGTGGAAAAGCTGTCTGGAGTCTGTGAGACGGACCATTTAGCACAAGGCCATGTCCACAGGAGGGAGAAACAGTTATAACGTCATCACAGCCCCTCGGAGTCTGAAGGTGAGCTCGCAAAAAGACCAAACAGTCCAGATTTTAAAATGTGCAACACCACGAGTCGAAGGTTTGGACACACACTCTCGTTTTACATGTTAGACACACACAGAAGAGCAGGCGTCTCCAACAGTTTCCCTCCAGTGAGCTGCTTTTACAAAACGGCGATGCCGGAGAGTGACGGATTTAAGCAGGTGCAAGAAAAGAGTGAATATTCGAGCTTTAGATGGTGCAGGTAGATCCCACTAAAACATAAACTACTATTCATTTATTATTCTCCAAAGTTCGGCTTCAAAACGATACTTTTACAATGGTAATTAGACAAGTTTGAGTTATTCAGAACAGTGCATATAATTCAGAAATGCTTTGGGCAGGACAGAGCTTTTATGTTTATATAAAATGTAGAAAGTAGAAAAAAAAAAAGAAAAAAAAAGCACTGAATGACAATGATGTGTCCAAACCTTTGACTGTCAGCAAATGAAAAATACAGTTACATAATTATAAAGAGACAAGATAAAAAAGACAAAGAAAGATTATGTGTTGTATTCAAATCTAAGAAAATGATTCAAAATTATTAATAATGCAGCTCCGCCTACATTAAAAACTCACTTGTTCCTCCATGAACTGAAATTGTGTAGTTCCATAAAGATCCTCGGCCTTTGCTCAGTCGCTTTTTCTTTTCAAACCATGAGGCTGGAATCAGCTCCAGACTCTGAAACTGTCTGTGGATTTGAATAGTTTTACCAGAAATTTGAAAAAGTCCATTTTAAATAATCAAATGTGTCACATGAGTCGAGTTGGTGCTGCTCTGTCACTGTATAAACCTGCACAGAAGGATTTTTACATTAGTCTGGACTGAACAGACTGAACTGGACATGGGACATTTTTATGGTATTTAACTGTTACTGTTCATGACAAACTGTTAGTTTATATTGTAATTGTTAATTAAAATGTGTTTTTTAACGTGTTCAGGGAGCAGTGGGAAAGTAGCAGGAGCTAAATCTGGTACAAATCATCTTTTCTTTGTAAGATTCATGAATTTGTACATGGTCCCTGTCAAATAAAGGATAAAGAAAGAAAGAAGAAAGATTATGAAAAACAATGTGGAGTCGGCCTCGAGACCTCTCAGTTTAGATTTAAAAACGTTCAAGGAAATCAACTCCAGTTCCAGTGTTTCTGCAACATGTTCCCTGCATAAAGAGCAGAGCGGACGACTGTGACACATGATCCTGTGAACGAAGAGAACAACAGCCCTTCTCTATATATATATGGGATTATATAGCAAAAGAAAAATGTTACTTAAGTCTTTTCGACAAAGCAAAGTGTGGCGACTTTGAGGATTTGCATTTAAAATATAAAAAAGAAATATTTGTACTACATTTTTAAGCTTCTGATGAACGACTGTGGCTCGATCGTCTCAATCTGAGGAGTTTAGAGCCATTTGTGCAGTGAGCTGAAGGTGGAGCGGTCAGAGCTGCTCCCACAAGTGAACACTGTTGTGTCCTTGGGCAAGACACTTAACCCGCCTCACCTCCAAACGGGGGAATGTGAGTGAATGGCTCCTGAGGTAAAGTGCTGCATAAAAATGACCAGTCACACATTTATCATTTTGACTTGGTTCAACTCTTTTCCAACTGAACTGGTTTAAACAGATTTATTTCTAGCCACATTATCTGCAAGTGGCAAAAAAGTTGTGAGAAAAAAACAATTATGTAAATCTAAACAAGTCAAAAGAACCTTACCGTATTAAAGCTGAAGACGTTACTTTCTCTGTAGTTTGGAAAAAGGAACAGTCACTTATGAGAAAGAGGTTCTGTACAGAAAGAGCTCACCTGGTGGCGCTGCAGACAGGTCCAGCTCTGCTTTTTTGTTAATGTTTTAATGATTATAGTTACAGCTGTGAGGGGGAAAAACAGACCTGGAGTTACATTTTGTTTCATTTCATTTGTTTTCATTAGAGTAATTATGTTTTTTCTCCACATAAATCCATATTTATGTAAAAAAAAAAAGAAAAAAAAAAAGGACATTTAATGAGAGGGAGTGTCCAGACCTTTGTGTGGCAGTGTATATTTAGTGTATCTGTAGATTTATGCACATAAACGGTAACACAGTCATATTATTTATACTGAATTATACAGATTATTATCAGGGCGTCACAGTTTCTACGACAACAGTGAATCGTTTATTGTCCAAAGCTCTGGAGCATTGGTCAGAACTGAGCAGCGCAAACTGAAATCGAGGTTCACTCATCTGTAATTTTAAACGATTAGTTTGGTCTTTTGTCGGTGAAAACGAGTCTCTGAACAGAATTCTGACTTTGGAGAAAATAATCAGACAGTTTTGTTATTTGTTTGAAACATACTCAGTGTAAAAAAGTGACTGAGTCTGACGTCACCCACAGCTTCAGCTCCAAATGAAGCTCATCGACGCTACAGCAGAGATAGAGGCGGATTTGGAGCAGAGTTTCATATTTGGAAGTATCATAGCAACAAAAGAGCCAATCAGGAGCGAGGCTGTGGAGGGTAACGCCCCTTCCCACTTGTACCACTGGTTTAGCACAGAGTCAGCGCTTAGCAACGCTGTCAATCAAACGTGTTGCTAACGCTACAGGAGCGGCGTCGGGGAAAGAAGGAGCTGATGTGTCTGTTATTAATGTTCATATGTTGATTTACAGACACAGACGTGAAATAAAAACTCCAGGATCATGTAGAGGGTTAATACGAACATTTAAGACCCACAACTCAAAGTAACAAAAATAAATAAATAAGTAAAAATAAACTCAAAATAACAAAAAAAAACCAAGAAAAACCCCAAAAAACAACCAAAAAAAAATCCCTCAAAATAAGTAAAACAAAAAACAAAAAAAAACAACCTCAAAATAACTTAAAAATAAAAAACTAAGTCAAAATAACAAAAATAAATAAGTAAAATTAACTAAGAAAAAAAAAAAAAAAAAAAAAAAAAAAAAAAAAAAAAAAAAAAAAAAAAAAACAACAAAAAAAACAAAAAAAAACCCTCAAAAAAAACTAAAAAAAAAAAAAAAAAAAAAAAAAAATGAAGACCAGGATCATATAGAGGGTTAATACGAACATTTAAGACCAAAATGATGAGCTACAGACAGAGGAGCCACAGTTTTTCAATAGAAAGTGAATTGGAGCCAGGTTAGCTATGTCCATTTATATAAACAGTCTGTGGTTTTGGTTTAGGAAATTCTAAATTATTTTATATTTCTATAGATAAAATAAAATCTAATCACAGCTTGTAATGGTTCAACATCTTCGCCCTCGTCCCAGACCTCTGGACGGCGCCGCTCTTCCTCCTCTTCATCAGTCGGAGGCTCACACTTCACACGTTCATGGAGTTGGCCTTATACGGACACTGACCGTCTCTTTGAAAACATCTTACGCTCCACTGGCTGCACTTATGAGACTGTTTTGTTCTTCTGCCTTTAATAAAATAACCTCTCGGTGTTATATAGGTCACATCCGTCTGAGCTAATCCCACCGTCGTCCTGAGGTTTGGGTTGAACAAACTTCTGACCCATGAATGAGGCGAGAGACGACTTTAGTTCATTTATCCAGACAAAAGAAAGAAGTTTATTGGTTATATTTTATTAAGGGAAGTTTTCACAGGTTTGGTTTGTAGTGATGATTGTAGTTTTTATTTTCTCAGAACAACATTAGGTTTAAAAAGTGCTCAAGATTGTAACTATAACTGTACTTACTTACTATAACTGCCTTTCACTCAACCTGGTATCACCTGCTTGTCTTTGTTTCGATACCGATTCGATACCGAGCAGAGACTGGAAACTAGAGATTGAGCGATATGTTTAGTTTTTTTCTTTAAAATGGCCGGTGTCGATACGATACGTTATACTGACAACCAAAGAGATTTATCCATATTTTTGGGTCAATATGTGTGCGTGATTTTGATTATTTTCCCCAAATTATGCTATTTAAATGTACCAAAACCTCACCCACAGCTTTTTAAACGCATAAAAGAGCTGTGTGGTCATGTTTTGTGCAGTTATCAATTTGCGCTGAAGTGTTCAAATAAAGCTTTGTGTACTTTTTAAGCAGCAGGTCGGCCAAAACGAAATATCGGCCTGTGCTGGAGATTTAAGGCCAATATCCCATACGCTAAAAAGAGCAAATAAATAATAAATACAAATATATATATAATAAATAGTAAAAAATATATGATAAAAGCAGCGCAATGTGTCTTGTTTAAATTGGCCCTAGTATAGAGCCTTGTGGAACCCCTGTCTGCTGCTTTTGAAAAGTGTTGTTCATCAAGTCCTTGTATGACCTTCTCTGCTTCCACATTTCTACTCCCTCGTTTCAGCCCTCGTCCTCGACCATTTGTGTCGTTCCATGTTTTACACTTTTAAGATGGAAGCAGGAGAATTCTCTGAGGGCTGTAAATGTTCTTGGTGTTGGATCAACAGAAATGCGCCGCAGGGTGGTTAACGCACACGGGGCCGACTGGAACATGGAGGAGGATGTAAGAATATAAAAATCTCTTGTAGTGCCACATATTACCTCGAATATTGTTTCAGCTTCTAATATGGAGTTTCATTTTTATTTTTTTTTTCTAATAATGACCCGGACCACGCAATAAAGATCAGCCTTTCTCAGAGCAAAGGCTCCTTAAAGGTCCTATATTACACAAAATGGACTCTTTAAGTAGTAGTAGTAGTAGTAGTAGTAGTAGTAGTAGACCACCACTGAGGAATTACACAGATATAAGGCCATATTGGAATATAAAGAGTAAAAATAGAGTTTTTGATTATTGCTGAGTCTTGTTGTCGGCTGTGAATGAGTTTAAAATCGTACTTTCACCTCTGTCGTGCAGCGGTTGTGGTCGTGAGGATCAGATGTGCTGCTCCAGCTCTGTCTGCGTCTCTGCTGAAAACCTCCTTGAGTTTCTGATGTCGGACCTTGATCCTCGGTTCTTTGGGGCTAACTCCCGTCCGAGGACAAAGCGGAGGCTGTTTACTCGTCTCCACAGCCGTAATAAAAAGCCGGCACCTCTTTGGGCCAGTAAATCTCCTCAGGATCTCCCCAAAGCACCGGGGCTTTAATGTGTCTTTTATCACCGCAGCAGGAGGACGAGCTCACGACGAGTCCATATCACCGACGACTACCAGAGAAAACACACCTGCTCCTGCTAGCATACGAGCTAAAGGACGGGACGACGACTGGAGACAACGACTGGACCTAGTTTTTTTGAATAATTCATAATAATCAGCAGTGGAGCGTAACAAAAGTAGTAGAATAATGTACTTAAGTCAAATTTCCACTACATTTTTGAAGTATATATAGCGTACGCTCATAACTTTATTCTGTTGTTTATAATTTATTTCAGTATGTAAAGATGTACTATGTAACATGCCTTTTTCTGGTAAAAGGTCTGCGGCGTTCTTGTCCATCCCTTTTCCTGAAATGTTCCACAGTATGGCATTAAACTGCATACTTTTGTTCAACTACTGGTATTTATAGCGCTCATTTTTGACCTGTAACATGGATAAATTAGTGTAATGCCATACTGTGGAACATTCCAGGCAGAGAAGTATCTCCATGGAGACCCGCAGGTTGGTGACCCGTCCACCTGAGAATTTATTGTGCATCTTTAACGGTGTTTGTACCAGTAAAGTTTATACAAAAGTTGAGTTGATAGACAGTTTATATAAATGGACGTAGCTAAGCCGCCGCGCTCCAAACAGGAAGTGAACATGGACGCACTTCCTGCTCCATCGACTCACTTTATACTAATTTTGGTCTTAAATGTTCGTATTAACCCGCTCTACATAATCTTGGTGTTTTTATTTTGCTATTAAATCGAGATATGAACATTAATATCAGACAAATCAGGCGCCTTCTTTCCCCGACGTCGCTCCTGTTAGCGTTAGCAACAGGTTTGATTGACAGACCTTGATTGATTGACAGTTTTCACCTCCACTTGGTTGATATATGTAAGATTTGGAAGCGCCCTGTAGTATTTTCGTTTTTAGCGATGCCAAGTAAAGACGCCGCCCTGAAATCTGCTCCTCGGAAACTTTACAACACAGAAGTTTGTCGACTTTTTTCATTCATGTCATTTTAGCTCAATATTTTGATTTAAAATGCCCAAAATATAAGATAATGATCCCAGAGTGTCATAGATTATAATATAAAATAATAATGTATATAAAAATAATAATGTATATAAAATAAATAGTAAAAATGAAATAATAAAAGCAGGCCAAGCACTTTATTATTAGTCTGTAACATCTCTAAACCTCAAAATGCTCTGTTCCACCTTGTGATGTCATGAAGTGGTAGTTTTCAAGCTCCTTTTACCTTTAGTTCAGCAGTAGATTGGCAACTCCAACAGTCTCGCTCCTGATTGGCTCTTTGGTTGCTATCATACTAATTCCTAATATGTAGCTCTGCTCCAGATTAGCCGCTTTAGCTGCTCTAGCCTCGATTAGCTTCATTTGGAGCCGAGCGCGTCATAGTCTGTGGGTTGAACATATTTTTACATTTTTATTTAATTGTCTGTAATATATTTTCGCTGTTGAAATGTTTATACTCGTTTTAATTTCTTAATCCCGTCTCCAAAACTGCAGGTACCTTTGCTCCATTAGCTCCATCAAAGACGCGGCGGCGCCGTCTCACAGGCCGTTATCACATTATAATCAGCACATTTTATTTTATCCCTCTCCTCCTCACACCAATAATTATCACAGATTCACACTGAGCTCAGGGTGACGAGGCTGCGGGCTATAATTATAACATAATTACACCGGACACTGTAACCATGGTAAAAGACGTGTTACACAAAAGTACATTTGTCCAGCGCTAACTGGTTTTGGGCCAGACTGGAAACGCTGTGGCCCGCGGCGGCTCACCAGGCAAACAGAGCCATAAAAATGACGTACAGGGCCGTTCACGAGCTGTCGGCCTGATTGGACCTGAAACCTGTTGTTTTCATTGAGCTGTCGTAAATAAGGCCACGCGGGGTTTATTCTGCGCTGTAACCAGTATCAAGAGGCTACGGGGCAGGTGTAAAAACATATTCAAAACGTCGGAAATTAATGAGGAAGAGTAAACAAAGTGTTTGATTTGTGTCTGATGGAAGAGAGAGGTGGGAAGTTTTCTTCTTCACACTTCTGTTCGAGCTTGTATAAGAACAGATTGTGACATGTGCTTTAGGTGTGCTCGAAATAAATGAATAAATACATACATAAATGAATAAATGATTAATTAATTTAATTTAATTAATTAATTAACAGATTGTGAGATGTCGTTTAGGTGTACCTGTGCTCAAAATAAATACATGAATAAATAGATAAATAAATAAAACAAAAAAACAAATAATAAAATGAATAAATATAAAATAAAATTAATTAATTAAAATACATAAAATAAAAATAAAATAAAATAAGTAAATAAATAAACAAAAATAAAATAAAAATAAGTTTAAAAAACAAACAAACAAATAATAAAATAAATAGGTATAAAATTAAATGAATGAATAAAATAAATAAAAAAAAAAATACAATTAAAAAACAAACAGGTAAAATAAAAACAAATAAATAAATAAATAAATAAAAGTAAAATAAAATTAAATAAATAAATAAAAATTAATGAATGATGTCTTAGGGCTGCCAAAACGAACACAAAAAAATACTGCAATTTTTCTGACAAATATAGATTTGCAAAATATGTTTAAAATGTCAAATCTTTATACCACCTTCAAGTCTCAAACCAATTTACATCAAGGAACCACTCACACATCCACACACAGTGCACACAGACACTGAGGGCCAGGTGGGTTAAGTGTCTTGCCCAAGGACACAACAACAACTAGAACATCGCCAACCTGTGGGTCAGTGGGTCTGACCGCTCAACATTCAGACCAGTGGACAAACGCTCTACCAACTGAGCCACTGTCGCCTTCTGCGTTTCATGACATGTTTTGTAACTGTGTCGTTCTCTGCAGAGGACACTTCATTCTCCACATAATTTCAGTCTTTCTGGTTTGGCTCAGATTGTGATTATGAAACGTGCAGCAGATTCTGTTATAAATCATGTTTTTTGCCCCTGGTGCTTCTTCTCTGAGATGTGTTTCTGCCACTGAAAAAAAACAATAAATACTTTAAATTAAAGTAACCTGTCCACCTGAGCGTGTCCTTCTGTGGACGAGGAGAGCGCCTCGTCACAGAGGACGAGAATGTCTCGTCCTCTGTCATCCAGGAGGATGTTTCTCTGTCGTCTTCACTCGCAGGCTGTTTCTACTTCCTGGTTTGTTGTTTATCTCCAGGACGACACGGTGGAGCTGTGATCTCAGCTGTGACAGAGTTACTGAACACGCTCGCCATCGCCACGGCAACGCTCGTGCTGGGGGTCATGACAAGGGGCTGCTTCGTCACAGACTGGCACATGCACCAGGCTCTACTTCATCAGGCTCTACTTCATCAGACTGGTATGCTAACGATGTAACCGGGTATGCTAACGACGCAACCGGGTATGCTAACGATGTGACCGGGTATGCTGACGGCGCGACCAGGTATGCTAACGACGTAACCGGGTATGTTAACAACGCAACTGGGTATGTTAACAACACAACCTGGTATGCTCACAACGCAACTGGGGACGCTCACATTTTGAACATTTATTACAGCCAATGTAAATAGAAACTAGTTTAAGCTGCACTGTGTAACTTTTCAGTCGGGGTTCTACCATGTCCTTGTCTCCATGGTGATCCTATTGCTTTGCTGTTCTATTCTTGACAAACATTTTCAGACTGTGAACGGGCTCGCCTCTCCACAGATATGACTGTAACACAGCGTGCGGGTGTCACCTGCTGTTCTCCGTGGGGATATTGTTTAGTTTAATTCTATACTGTGGAACTTTTTCCTAGAGGACAGCAGGTCGCAGTCCCACGACCTGAAAAGTGACATCGTAAAGCTTTAATTAATTATTTCATTACAAGAAACAGGGTTTTACAGCATGTGTTAATGTAGTCAGTGTAATATTCCACAGTGTCCTGCTCGCTTTGTGCGGCTCATGAATCATGTTTTGTTAATATGGGGCGACAGTGGCTCAGGTGGTAGAGCGTTTATCCACTGATCTGAAGGTTGGTGGTTCAAATCCCACTCTTGATGCCAGATGTCGTTGTGTCTTTGAGCATTTTAAATCA